>RJWM01025839.1:0-28715 GCA_004363535.1 Dasyprocta punctata | reverse complement strand
TGAGGGCGTTTTGGCCTGGAAGGAATTATCCCTGCAATAGCCCACTGGCATGAACTCCAACAGTCTGCTGGTGTAAAGATGAAATGCTGCCATCTTATCTCCTTGGTGCAAAGAGTCTTCCTTTTGGTTTGGTTCGGTTTGGCCTGGCTTGGTAGAAATTTCTGCAACAGGCCCACATGGGCCATACCTTGGCCTCCTCACTACCTGGACTTTACTCTCTTTCTTGCCAAAATTGTTATCCAGTATTTCTTTTAGAAATGGTGCACCAATTAATTTTATTCCAGGTCCTTCTTGCCTTGAGCAAGACAAGCCAAAAAGAGTACCAAAAGTTTATTTGAAAAGGGAGGGATGAAAGGAAGGGTTAAGAGAGAAACTGGCTCTGCAGAGCAAACTCGGACCTAACAAAAAAGGAAAAGAGATAACGAGCAAAACTAAAAGGACACTCTGATCTGGGAGACACAGTGTGGTCTGCTGTGAAAAGTCATGGTAACAGACTTCCCATGGCATCTGGTCTCTTTTGTGCCATTCACATTTCATGGGATCCCACTAGAAGTTCTATATATGGGGTCCTGGGACTTATTTGATGCAGTCCTGGGATTCTGCAATGAACAGGTCCCGTTTACTTTTGCAACCAGCTTTGCCACACCCTACATCCTATCTCAACAAGGATCGTTCATTGAGCTGTCCTCAAAAGCTCCCCACACAAAGTCACATTGGCTTGCAAATCCTACTGTGAGTCCTCCTCAAAGCCCCAAGGTTATTGTTTGCTGGGCTTTCTGCCCCTAAAGAACTCTAGACCAAGAGCCTACCTCAGGCATGCCAGGGGTTAAAGAAAAGAACTGTTAGGAGATTTTACCCAACTCCCTAGCCAGAATGCAGGGATTACAGGGGAAGAAGGGTGGGCCGACTAAGAGTCTTGTATATCCCTTTGGCTCTTTGTCCCAGGTTGTATGCTAACTCCTCTCTTTGGTACCTCCATTTGGCCACAATTGTGAGGGCTCAAAGTTGTTTCTGTTCTACCACTTGAATTACCCAGCATTTCTGCTGCACAGTCTCCTTGATGCTTTCAGCCATCCCCCTATCTAGTGTTCTTCTCCCACATGGAACCATGTAAAATAGTGTTTTAGGGGATTCTAGTCAACAAAACTATAAAAAGTGCAGGCACCTGAAATTTCCCACCATGCACTGTACTTTTCATCCTTCTTTTTTTAAAAAATTATTTTTCATTTTAAAGAGCACAGAAGACACAGTAAAAATGATACACAATTTCAAAACAAGATGATAGGAAATTCACAATAGTTATTACATTGTGTATTGTTATCTTCAAAATATTTGCTCACATTACCAGATACAGGCATGCAAAATTGACTAAACAATATAAGCACTAACTGTTCCTTTCAGTGAATTAATAGAATTGGTAGTACAATTATCTTAGCTATCTTGTATGTATGTAGTACATATATATATAATTTTTTGAGGAAAAAGAAAATTCAGTCTCACCACTAATCATCTCCCTTTTTAAAACAACAAAGGTAAGGGGAAAAAGAAAACCAGGTGCTAGGGATTGGAAAGTGTGAGAGTGAGAGTGAGACTGAGAGTGAGAGTAAGAGTGCCAGAGATAGAGCAACAGCTAGAGCGAGAGTGAGATTGAGAACAAGAACAAGAGCAATAGCAAGAGTAAGAGCAAGAGTAAGAGTAAGGAAAACTTACCAGCAAGCAAGTTATGTTTACACGGATTAAGTTTCAAGTGGCCAGCATTGTGATTTAAACAAACATTTGACACCTCTGATCCACTCCAAAACCCTATGAAGTCACTACTGATACCATTTATTTCAGGTCTGGCAAAGCACTGACTCACCAACATGACCCACACACATGAGAATGAACAATAACCAAATTATTATTCAAGCAGTCTGTTTTCAACTCTGTATCCTGCCTCTCAGCTGCATTAATAGGTCGGTGGGTGAGGGGTTCCTTACTACGCTCAGAGTCAGTCCACTTGAGCAAGAGGATCTGCTATCCAGTACTAGAGATTCTTCTCATATCCACGGATGAGGACTGTGAAATACCTGCTTTTTGTTTGTTTGTTTTCCTTTTTGAGTAAAGCTGTGTCGCATCGTGATGATCAAAACTCAAGAACTGTGAGTGGTTGAAATATTATGTTACTTGCAAGCTCACAGACTAGCATACTATAGCTTCAGATATGTTGGCAGAAGATAGGAGACTCTTGAGCCACAGTCTGTAATGCTTCATGTTTGCTTGAGTTCCCCGTTGCCACCTGCCCGGAATCCCACAAGAGAGATGCAAAGCCCCATTCAAGTATGGACATGCAAATGTTCCTCAAATGGTAATTGAAGACAAAAGCTATTGCAGGAAATGCAGAGAGGCCATGAAGAATTATCCCAACAATATCCACTCTTTGTTTCTACACCATCTTGGCCTGTGGCAGATTTTTCCATAAATCTGTGTGTAGATTTCACGAATTTCAGAGTTGATCAAGGAACACGACATGACCAGTAGATGGCAGTAGCACACAATAGACACTCAGTAGCTTTATCTGCACTGCTATGAAAAGTTACCAGAGAAGAGAAGACCTCACAGCAGGAAACCTTCCAGAACTGCACCAGGGAGCTACTACGTAGAAGGGGAACAGGGTAGGACTTCTCCCAGGAAAGACAAAGACTGAAAAGAAGGCTTTTGGGTCTATGAGATATTACTCAGCAGGCCAATTTCTATCCATAAATATAGAAGCATTGATATGTTTTACTGGGTAACTGACTGCTTTATCAACTCCGTTCCAGGGAAAACTTCCATAAGGAAGGCATTTGAACACCTTGTAATAGCGTGAGGGGTGACAATATGACAACTCCGATAAATTTCCACCCAAGTTGATTCTACTACCAGGCTTCTTGTTATTGTTTCGGTCTTCTGTAGGTCATGTATGCAATGCTTTCTTTTGTTTGTTTGTTTGTTTATTTGTTTTGTTTTATTTTGTTTTCAGAAAAGTAATACTGGGCAGCAGTTTCCCGCCAATATTTTCCAATTATTTTATAATTGTGGCTTTGGTAGGCCTCAAAAATTTTGTATGGTCTGTAATCAAGTAGTTATCAATTTGGGTGGAGAAAATCCCATGGTGAGACCTCTCCCTGGGATCAAATATGTCTTTAGTAAGATTTCTCTTTGCTGTTACACCCAAGAGCTATGATTGTTCACAGTGAGTTACCATCATTGCAATTGTTGTAGAACCTTGTGTTTTACATATTGTGAAAGGTAAGGTGAAGGAAGAATTCCCAATCTGATGATGTCCTTTTTCCTTTTTTTTTTTTTTTTTTTCTTTTTTTTTCTTTTTTGGTACCGGGGATCAAACTCATGATCTTGCGCTTACCAGGCAAGCGCTTGAGCCACTGAGCTACACCCCAAGCCCTATTGTCCTTTTCCTTTAGATGTGCCCTGGCCTCAGTGATGTTGTGGAGCACACATTGCCTTCCTTGCATATACTGATTAGAAGTCATGGAAGACTTCCGTGATAAAGAGTCCTTGGCCACTTGGTTAATATAATTGTTTGCCATCTCAGTGAGTGGGGCTTCTCCTGGAAGGAAAGAAATCTTATTGTAACCAATAGGAAAAGCAGTCAAGATCTGTAAGGGCATACCCTGTTGCCAACATTTACCCTAATATCAGCATTTAGAAATAGCTGCACTTTTATCTGTGTGATCCCATAGGGTTTGTAGGTATTGGATCTGGATGATAGTATTTTTTAATTTGACAGTATCGTTGATGAAGATCCAGGCTATAATATTGGATATATGCCCTCCCTGAGTGTTCCTAAAATGAAGTTCAAAAGATAGTGACCCACTACTCTACTTGCTGACCACACAAGTAGATAATTGTGGGTTTCATCTGATTTGAAATACAAGGCAGCCCAAACAGATCGCATGACATCTGTGAATCACAAGCGGTATTAGGGACTGTGGCTCAGCTGGATGAATGTGGTTTACTGGTAGTAGAGAAAGGAACAGGAGTGCTCGATTCAGTGTTGCTATCTGTGGCTGTGTCGGGAAGATTGACCAAGAGAACCAGACAGTGGTGTGGTTCCTGTTGTTCCCACTGTGACCTGGATTGTATCCCCCTTTGGGATGCATGTGGCATAGTGCTTCCATACATTCTTTGTCAGCAGTGGGATACAGATCATTAGGACTAGGGTAAAAATGGCCAGGGCCAGGATAAGCCGCCAATGGATGGGTAATTGACACTGGGGAAGAGTGGCAATTTCTCAGGTAAGGAAGGGTTAGGCCACATTCTCTCAATGGTCTTCATTTCAAATACACGTTTCACAGGATGACTCACACCTGTAATCCCAGCATTCATTCTAGGGAACTGAGCCAGAAAGACTGCACATTCCAGCCCCACCTAAGCAACTTACTGGCTTGTTGGCACTGTGTCACAGACCTTAAAAAATAAAATAAAATAAAATAAAATAAAATAAAATAAATGAAGGGGCTGTAGATGTCTCACAGTGCGAAGTCTCAGGTTCCATCTCCAGTACTACAAAATAAATAAATAAATCTCAATATGTTATTCCATGATATTTGCTACTGAAGGACCATCAGATAGTTAACAAAATCTAAATACTATAATGTTTTCTGTAACTCCCACTGTTGCATCTACTTTGCAAGCAAGTAGGAACCTGTCTGACTGGATAACTTTGGTATTCCAAATGCATCTGAGATGTATTCTACTAGCTCCTCTATAACACTAGCAGAGCTTGGTTCCTTCACGGGTGAGCCAAAAGTAGGACTGGGTAACTATTGTAGCATAGTTAGGGCATATTTAGTAGTTTCAGCTGCTCGAGAGAAAATTTTGAAGAAATGAATTTGAATTGCTGTTTCTGATGTGGTTCTTCTCTGTGAATCTCTCTGTCTATCCGCCAGGCCCAAATTTATATTCTTGACGTGCAGTATAGTCCTTAATGGCTTTGTGAAAATATCTCTCTGCTGGGTTCTTTCTTTCTTTCTTTCTTTCTTTCTTTCTTTCTTTCTTTCTTTCTTTCTCCATTTATATTTTGATACCGTTTCTTACTTATTTAGGCAGTGTTGAAACCCGGGCCTTCATGATGAGCTATATCCTTGACCCCCCACACACACACACACTTGCATGTGCCCACGTGTGTGTGTGTGTGTGTGTGTGTGTGTGTGAGAGAGAGAGAGAGAGAGAGAGAGAGAGAGAGAGAGACTTGGTCTCACTAAGTTGCTATGTTGCCTGGACTGGTCCCAAACTTGTGACCATTCTGCCTCCATCTCCCACAGTTCTGTAACTACAGGAATGCACCACCACACTGGGCTCTTGTTTACTCATTAACAGTCGATTTTTATGTCTTCAGGAAGCCCAACTGCCCTGCCCTCTGGTAAGCCCACCAGTGGAATGAAGTGGCTCTTCTCAAAGTTCTGGGGGACTCACCATCCTGAAAGAGGCTTATGTCCTTTCATTGTTAGATTAGTTTGCCAGTTTCCATGTAGTATCACACCTCCTCCATTCCTTCTTTGCCATGAGCTAAATCAGAGTGTGCAGTGTTGGGAAGAGCAAAGGCATTGTGTTGATTGTTTCCCCACAGCTTCTTACCACAAATGTAAGAAGCTTGTATTTTCCAGGTTTGATTTTGCCCATGTCCTGACCAAGAAGTCAGCCCACTAGTCGCTGACCAGGAGCTGATGCGAAACATGAACCTTAGAGAAAAATGTCTGTAATGGTGAGCTCTCTTTTGCGTGCAGCCTGGGCCATTGGTCTCGTTGGTCTGTTGTATACATGGAAAATGGAGCATTTTTCATCAGCGTGCTAGTTGGGAGCTATCCATTGTCTGTTCTCTTATCCCTTCCTGCTCACTCCATCAGTAATGAAAACCATTAATTTTCTTGTTTTGCCAAGGCTGACTATCCTCAACCCAATCCCCACTGAGCAAGAGCCAGAGGCATTTCTGGGCAGAAGTTGTCAAGTTAACCTCACAGACAAGGTCTGGGGTTCTATTCTCATATGGTAGTGACACTCCAGGAGGGCCAGACGTAGCTCAATCCTGTACATGCCACTTTCATTTTAATAAACAAGTCTCTGTTACCAGCTAAGTTTTACGGACATCTTTCCCCATTACCCAGGGCCTAAAAGGAAATCCCTGTCCATAGTGTAGTTGACTCTGCCTCACTAAGGACCTCAACTTCAGTAAGTGCCCCGTTTGTCACCAACTGTAACCGTATAGTGATGAGTACTTTAAGCTGAGTCTAGGAGCTACTTACACTAAAAGCACATGAGCAGGCATTTGCCTGTCCATTTGATCCAGAGGCTCTGGGAAACAATATTCAGGTGTGACGGAAACTTCTGAATGTAAGTCCCATCCTTGGGGCCACTAGAGGGAGAGTCAAAGTAACAGAGTCTCTCTTGGTTTCGATGTAAAATATTCCCCTCAAAGTCTCACATTTGGAGGTGGGGTCGGTTTAGAAGGAGTAGGTCACTGAAGGCATGTCCTAAGAGGGAGTACACTCATCCCTGGATCCTCCCTTCTCTCTCTGCTCCCTGGCCACCATGTCATGTGGTGAGCAGCTTTCTTTTGCCATGGCATTCTGCCATGTGGTTTCCTCCTTGGAGCTGGCAGACCATGAACTAAACCCACTGATTCTGCAAGCCAAAATAAACCTCTCCTTCTTTAAGTTGCACTTGTTAAGTATTCTGTCACAGCAATGGGAAGGTGCCTAATACAGAGTCCTTTGGCTCCTTTTAGTACCTGTTGTTGCTCAGGTCCCTAGTCAAAAGTAAAAGATTGACAGTTGTCTCAGTAGATGCCTCAATAAAGGCCACCAGTCATTGAAGGTGAGGAATGTGTTGTGCTAGAATCCAATCATTTCTACCAAACTTTGTGGTTCCCTTACCAATGTGGGAGGTTTACTCACTAGGAGCTTGTCTTTTATTGCATAGGAACAGTTTGCCCTTCTGAGTTCTGAATGTGCCTTCCAGTCTTAAAAGACATATACTTTATGTGGGTTGATTATCCATCCTTTCAGTGGGAGGTTTACTCAGGATCACAGTGATCTAGGAGACACAGTCATAGTTATGCCAAGTGAGAAAGATGGCACTAGCACAGTGATGGGTTGCAGTTTCTGATGAAACTGCAGAGCAGGCATCTGTGTCCTGTTGACAAAAAAAAGCCTGCTCTATTGGAGGGCTGTTTAAGTACCCAGTGAACAACTGGGTGAAGGTGTAGCACTGACTCTCAAAGATGAAGGTAAAGTGTGGTTAACTTACCTGTGAAATTTTTACTAAATTAGGACTTGTTAGCCACGTCTATAGCCCCAGATTCACATCCAAGGGGACGATAGATGCCTCAGTTTCAATAGAAACTTCCTGTTGTCTTGAATGACATCCATTAAGACAACGATATCTGTTGTGGTTTATATTTCGATGCTACCCCAAAGCCTCACATGGGGCTTTTGGGAGGTGACTGGATCATGGGCGTGTGACACTGGATTAGTCCACTGGTTGGTTTAGCATAGGTCTGGGTGTCAATGATAGACTTACTGAACAGGGAAGTAACTGAGTGTGGGTGACACCAACCGATAGGTTTGTAGCCTGGATGGAATGCAAAGGGAAAGGAGAAGGAAGTCTCGCTGCTTCCTGCCTGCCATGCCATGAAAGTTCCTCCTCTGCCATGTGCATCTGCCATGCAGCCCCACCATGGAGCCAGCCAATTACAAACCAAAACCTCTACAAACTGAGCTAAAACGAGCCTTTCCTCCTTTAACTTATGGGTGTTAGATATTTTGTCCCAGCGACGAGAAGATAACTAAGACAATGCTGACAGGCTTGCTCTAGCTTTGTTAAACTTTCTGTGGTCTGTAGTTTGCCTCAACTCATTGGTTGTGTCTTTTACCTCAGACTATAAAGAATAAATGAAAAGTGAATGGTACGAAGCAGTACTCCCTCTTTCTCTAAAACCCCTGTGACAGACCATAATTTTTCAGTGAGTGCCTCGCCTTAGCCACTACCATGGTGGATTTCCTACCCAAACCAGTAGGAGAAAAGTTAATTGAGGCTCACCAGGAAGTGCCCACCAGTTGCATAAAAGTCTTGATCTTGTTCGATGACTTTACCTGCTGGCTGAACAGGTCCATTTCAATAATGGGAAAAACCGATAGTCTCCGGGGCAGAGTGGGGCAACTGTAGTTATCTGAAGAATTAGCCCTTTAATTAATTAGTCCTCCTCCCGAACAGGTAATCTCCTTGGTTAGGATATGTCCATTTAAAGCATAAGTGCTTCCTGAGATTAAGAAGCTGTGAGATTTGGGTGGGCCAGATTGCAGAGCCTGCCAATGCTGTTCACTTTTGGGAAACTGAAACCACAGCTAATGTGGTAAATGCGTGACTATCTGCTAAAAGGAGCCGTCTGGGACTAAGGATCCTTATGTGGGAGGGACTCTCCAGTCACAGGCAGTGATCAGAGACAGAGGTCTGTATGACTCCAACATAGAGAATACCTCAAATGGGAAAGCCCACAGAAATAGTAATCCACCCCCTAGTTAGTGTTGAAATTGCTCCAAGGAGTCATGGCCAGGGGTCATCCAATTTGGGATTCTCCTCTCTTGTTCATTTTAGGGTTGATGCTTATAGAGGGTCCTGCCTGGTGATAGGTCGGTTGGCCTAAGAAGGGGAAGGCTCATTGTTGATAGCAAGTTTTATTCGGGGCAGGTAGGTTATTCTTTATCTTATTTACAGGCCAGCACCAGATATGAGCTTTCCTTCATGAGGTTTATTAAATCCAGGGCAACAGCGGCCTCTGAACTTACTTCAGCACGAGCTACCATGCCTGGTAGAAAAGGACTGAACTTTGTCAGGAACACTCCCCACCTCTACCTCCCACGTGTGCAGTGCTCTGAGAAATAGTTGGATGGACTCAGGACTCAATTCAGCCTCCTTGTCATCATGCCACACCTCTTTTTGTGGCCTGATAAGCCCACTTCTACATCCCCAAGTGGTGGAGGAGATCTTGGGGCTTTACCACTGAGAGTCTTCCTGAGCCACTGCGAGACCTCACGTCAAGTGGGCAACCTTCTAAACCATAAAAATACCCATCAAACCTATGTATATGAGCGGGGGTCCAAAGCATTTCTGTGGCTCGTTCCTAGATTCTGCACTAATTGTGCAAGATCTTTTGGTAGGGACAACGTTTCCCATCCTGTAGCATGGCAGCCAACTGTTCAATTTCATCCCCTGTTGGGTAGAGCTCACTCCCTGCCACATACATTCTACATAACCAGGGAGTCCCATGATTACTTGTTTATTCACGTGGGTACCTAAGGAGAGACTGCAGCAAGAAAGACTGGGGCAAGAGAGAAGTTGGGTCTCCTCCTCCTAGCTAGACCCAACCCCTCCTTCTTGGCCTTCCCTTTTTACCTTTCCTATCTTTATTATGATCTGGGTGATTATTGCCAAAGTCAAGGGTAAATTATCCCAGTCCTCATAATGGGGACTCTGTGCTGCCTTTTCTTTTGGAGAGCACCAAGCTTCTCCAGAGTAGTACTCTCTCTCACACTGTTGAGTGTCCCAAGAGTTCGAGCTCTTGCTTCCTTTCTAGATTGCATCCTGGCAATGAGATGCTTCCAGCAACGTTAGTGTGGGACTCATGGTTTGCCTGCTTGAATGGATAGTCTGTATGCTAATTTCTTCTTCATGGCCAAAATCCCATCCTGCTCATCACTCTTGGGTGCCAAGATTTGGGTGCGGATCAAATAAAAATACATGCCCACTGGGTGGCAGGAGCACACCACAAACTTCATTTGGATGGTGCTTTGACAGGTTGCTAAAGAGGGGAAGTCTCTCACAACAGGAGACTTCCCAGAGGCAGCAGCACGTGGCCACCACCCAGAAGGGGAGGAGGACAGGGCAACTCCTGGGGAAGAAAAGAGTACCATTCCATCAGTAAAGAAGACCATCAATTTTCTTGTTTTGAGAAAGCTGACCATCTTCCATACAGGCGAAAGTGAGTAAGAGCCAGAGCCATTTAATGAAGGAGGTACAAGGGATAGCTTGGCAAATTAATATCACTGACAAGGAATGTGGCTCTCTCCTCAGGTAGCTGTGACAATCCAGTAGGGCCACACTTACCTCAATCCCATAGGTACCATTTCCATTTTAATAAACATGTCTCTATTGTAAATCCAGTTTTAGAGGCCTGTTTCTCCATAACCCAGGGCATGATAGGAATCTCAGTTCCATAGAGCAGTTTGGCTTATAAGGCTGGGTGATATGGTCATCAGCAAGAGTGGATATCTTTGGGTCAGAGAACACTGAGGGTAAACAGGGGCACGGGCTCTTCTGTAATCCTCAGGTTTGCCTTAACTCCGCCAAGCAGGTCAGGAGTTTGAGCTCTTGTTCTCTCTCTCTCTCTCTCTCCTATATGAAGAGAGGCATTGCAAGAGTAAAAGTTTGCATTTGGTGCTGGGTGGGGTTCAAACTAAAGGACCTATCCTGTGAAGAAATAAACAGCATAGGGGCCAACACATAGAGGCCCTCTTTAACCCACTGGTACCAGAATATGTTATTTGGTCACCCTAATCTGACAGGGTCTGAGATCAAATCTATTCAATTTGAGGTACCAGAAGGGCTGTAAGCAGCACAGTGGACTCAATCTGCATTGTAAACTGAATTTAAAATTTTAACCATTCCACATATCCATACCGCTGCTATTGAGCTTTTATGTAAAGAGAGATGAAAACAGGCCCACAAAAAGTCATGCACATGAATATTCACAACAGCTTTATTTGTAGTCATGGAAAAATGGAATCAATCCAAATAACCATGCAATAAAATACGATACAACAACAAATAGTAATGACTTATTGATAGAAATAAGAGCACAAATGAATCTCAAAATAGACTGAGTTTAAGGAGACAAAAAAATCAAGCATACTTTGTATCATGTGTGGTTCCACTTATATAAATTTTAGAGCTGGGCATGGTGGTGCATGCCTGTAATCCCAGCATGCAGGAGGCTGAGTCAGGTTGTTTGCTGGGAGTTGAAGTCCAGCTGAAATACAAAGTGAGCTCAAGGCCAGCCTGAACTGCCTAGCGAGACCCTGTCTCAAAAATAAAATGAAATAAAATAAAATAAAATAAAATAAAATTTTAGAGCACTATAATTAGAGAAAGTGGATCAGTGGTTACCTCGGAATAGGGACTGGAATGGATAAAGAGGGAATAAACACAAAAGAGAAAGAGAAAGTTCGTGGAGCTGATGCAAATGGTCATCATTTTGATTGTGATATGAACCAATGCTAATTGACAGAATGGAATATCTTGAGCCAAAGAACCTGCAAAACAGTGTTTTAAGGCCTGCAAAGACTTTGTCAATGTTTTGGCAAGTTAGACATTCTTTTAAAAAGTGAATAATATATGAAAATCTCTAAGACTTAATATGTTTCAATTTCTGTATTTTAAGGTTCCTTTTCACATTCCAGGTTATATTTTCCAAATGTCTCTTTGCTTTCTACAAATGCTCTTTTTTTCATTACTGGGAGTATCGAATACCTCATGCGAGGTCTTACTTTCTATTTGGACAATTTAAGAGCCTGTTTGCTGCAGAAGTAAGCCATTGGTGTGTCAGAAGTCTAATACTTAAGGAATGCTCAGGATTAGGATCCCACTGTTGAGAAAATTAAAAAAAAAAAAAAAAAGCAAAAACAAAAGTAAAGGTGACCAGTTAATCCAAATGCCACTTGATGAGTTTAGTGCTCGAACGTGCTATCTGGGTTAGAATATTCCATTACCAAAACATTCCAACCCAGTTGCTGACCTCAGTTTTTCCCTTCCCCAATACACCGTCATTCTTCAAGGTCTAATATCTTGGTAGAATATTGAGCAGTGCTTTTGTTTTGGAAAGGTAAGTCTCGTGTAGGGTGTTCTGAGGCAAAACGCAGGCAGTGGTCAGGACTTGAAGAGATTTCCTTGGCCTGGGCCTGGAGAATTTGGGAGAAACCAAGGAAGAAAAGCCGACCACTGGAGTCCACTGAGCTGTGAAGCAAAAATATCACATCTTCTTGTGTGGGATACCTGTTGTGAAAACCAACAACTCCATTGTCGAGGCAACTGCAGGAAGAAGCTTTTCCTGCAATCTGGCTCACGAACCTCTTTTGCACTAGGCTCTGCCCCTTGAACTGAAACTGAATTCACATTGCACCTCATAAGAGCCAATGTTAAGGCCTAAATGAGACCATCTAACCATTGTTTGTTGCTCAAGGGACCACACTCTTGGAGGAGTGAGGGTAGCAGGGAGGACATCTGTGAAATGGCCAAAGGCTGAAGATGAGTCTGGATGTGCAGTGGTTTCTATCCTCACCAAGTCTCATGGGTGAAAGGCTAGGAAGTTACGCATATATTCAGGGAAAGAAGATGGCTGAGATGGTGGACAGACTTGAAACACTAGAGCCAGGTCTTGAAAACCTTGTCATTGAGCAAATAACTGTTTAAGTCCTTCCCAGTCATGAGCTTTGCTGGCAGACAGTGGGGAATTTTCCCAGAGAAGGCTGAGACCATCAGTCCCTAGTTAACTTTCTGGCCCCAGAGAAATGCGGGTCAGTCCACCCTCCATAGGCAGACGATTGAAGAAACGAGTTCCTTTCTTGAAATTCCTCTAAGCCAACCAGAAGAAGCCAAGTTTGCAGATGACAGGGAACTCAAGCCTGCATGAAGCCTAAGTGTGGTCACACAATGCCAGAGTGTGGTTTGGGGTGTGCTTTCACTGAGGAGAGAGAGAGAGACAGAGAGACAGAGAGACAGAGACAGAGACAGAGGCAGACAGAAACAGACAGAGACAGAGAGACAAAGAGAGAAGCACCATGCACATAAAGTCTTTGAGAGAAAACTGGAGTTTAATGTAACAGAGATCGATCATCGTTGGAAATTTTATTTTTTCAGGAGGGCCCACAGGGCACGGGGCTGTCTATTTGGGTCAGCTTCTATGGTGTAATAGTGGCGAAACTTGAAAAAAAATACATCTGGGTCCTAGAGAGAAAGATGAAGGCACCCCTGTCCGTTATCTGTCCACCAAGAAGAAACAACTGATTGAATTTTCATGAGCAATGAAACCTTACCTTTAGCTTTGCATCCTCTGCCAGAGAAACATACAAGGTCAGGATGAGGGATACAGTGAGCAAGAATTTCACCTCCATGCTACCCACACCTCCTCTTTCCTTGTTTTGTTCCTCCCCACCACACACCTTGGTTCAGGATCAATCAGGCAGGTATCACTCAGGTTGTCAGTGGGTGGATGCAATATCTGGTGGGTCCCTTGCAGCCTGTGCCAGGTAAGGGAATCCCAAATTCTCCTTTGTCCTGTAAGTAGAGACACCACGGCTGGAAAATGCAGAATGGAGCTGTGTGTTTCCATAAAACCCGGTTCTCACTCATTTATAACAAGTAAGAGTGGCCCATTGGATGGCCAGTGGTGACAGCTACCCAGGGGCCAGGCCTAAAAAATGTTCCTCCTGATAGTGAAAAGATTTCAGACTACACATTTGGGTCTCACTGCTGCCAGAGTGGCAGTTATGAGAGCTGGGTCAGGCAGCAGGCACATTTAAAGGATAAATTCCCAGTTCACATTCAGGTCCTTGAGTTCAAATTCTCAGGGTACCTAGGATAAGAAATAGGCCTAGTCCTGTGTGAGGATAGAAGGTTATGGGTTGACTTGTCATCTGTGGCTTCTGAAACACAAGACATGAATATATTCCATACATTAACAGTCCACAGAGAAAAGAATATTCGAGGAAAATACTTTTTTCTTATTGTGTTATTTATCTTATTATATCCTTTTTTCTATTTTAAAGAGAAAGAAACAGTAAAAACAATGATACAGAATTTCAAAACAAGATAATGGGAAAATAATAATGGTTAATTTATTGTATATGGTTATCTTCAGAGTAGTTGCGCAGATTATAAGATAGGCATGCAAAATTGATCAAACCATGCAAGCACAAACCATTCTTCTCAATGAGAGACTAAAAGAAATTAGTAGTATAATTATTTCAGCTATCTTGTGTGTGTGTATTTACAAATGTATATATACATATTTTTTCTTTCCCCTTATTTTTTTCTCCTTTCCCCATCCCAGTTTTTCATTACTTTTTTCTTTATTTATGAGGAGTTTCACAATATCTATTGTACATTTTGGATATTATTAACTCTTGGAGAGTGTTACACGAGGGAGACAATATGATGTTTACGTGTGTGTGTCTGACTTATTTCACTTATGAGTATGGTCTTTAGTCACATCCATTTACCTATAAAAGCTTCGAATTTGTCTTTCTTTATAGATGAGTAGTACTCCATTGTATAAAAACACCACAACTTTTTTACCCATTCCTCGGTTGCTGGGCATTTGGGTTGTCTCCAAGATATAGCTATTATAAATTGTGCTGCTATAAACATGGGTGCACAATTATCGCGGTGGTATGGTGTTTTTAAGTCTTCTGGGAAAAGATCCAAAAGGAGTATTTATTTAGCTGGATTGAATGGGGCCTCCAATCCTAGATTTTTGTGAACTCTCCACACTGATTTCCACAGTGACTGTACCAGTGTACACTCCCGCCAACAGTGGAGAAGGGTTCCTTTTTCCCCGCAGCCCCGCCAGCACTTGCCATTGGTCAATTTCTTGATGATAGTCCTTCTTTCAGGGGCGAGATGGAATCTCAGTGTTATTTTCATTTGCATCTCTCAAATGACTCATGATGTTGAACATTCTTTCACATATTTATTTGCCATTTGTATTTCTTCATCTGAGAAGTGTGTATTCACTTCATGTTCCCATTTTTGGTTTGGGGCTTTGAATTTGGGGAGCCTGATTTTTTTCGGTTCTTTGTATGTTCTAGAGAAAAGTCCTTTGTCTGAGCGACAGTTGGCTAAAATTTTGCCCTACTCTGTTGGTTGTCTTTTCATTCTGTTGGTGATTTCTTTTGATGTGTAAAAAATTTTTAATAAGATGAGATCCCACTTGCTGGTTCCTTGAAGTACTTCCCATGCGGTTGGGTTTTTGTTCATAAAATCTTTGCCTACACCTATGTCTTCAAGATTTCTACCTACTTTCTCTTCAGTAGATTTGGTGTTTCTGTTTTAATATTTAGGTCTTTGATCCATTTTGACTTTGATCCATTTTGTGCATGGTGATAGACGTAGGTCTCGTTTTAGTCTTTGGCAGATGGAAAGCCAGTTTTCCCAGCACCATTTATTAAAGAGGCTATCTTTCTTGCAGTGAACACGTTTGGCTCCTTTGTCAAAGATAAGGTGGCAGAGTGTGTTTGTAGTTGCATCTGCATCCTCTAATCTGTTCCATTGATCCTCAGGTCTGTTCCTTTGCTAGTACCATGTGGATCTTATCACAGTAGCTTTGTAGTATCATTTCACTTTGGGTATTGTGATGCCTGCTGCCCTGCCTTTGATGGCCAGGATTGCCTTTGCTATTCTAGGGCTCGTCTGTTTCCAAGTGAATTTTAGGAATGCTCTCTCCAGTTCCGTCTGAATGAGTTGGAGACTATTGTTTCCCTTTCTATTTCATTAAAGATTTTGAGAAGTATTGGCATTAAATCTTCTCTAAATTTCTTATAGAATTCAGCACTGAATCCATCGAGACCTGGGCTTTTCTGTTGTTGTTGTTGTTGCTGCTGTTGTTGTTAAGTGTTCAATTATGTTTTTTAATTTTATTAACTGATATTGGGTTATTCAGAATTTTTATATCTTCTTGATTCAGCTTTGGTAATTCATGCATTTCTAGGAATCTGTTTGCTTCTTCTGTGTTTTTCATCCTATGAGAGTAAAGTTTTGCAAAGTAGATATTGATGATCCTCTGAATTTCCACAGGATCCATAGTGACTTCACCCTTTTCGTTCCTTATTGCGTGAATTTGAGTTTTGACTTGATGTGCTCTTCTTTTTCTAGAAGGTTGAGGTGCAGCATTAGGTTGTTTATTTGTGCTTGCTCTGTTTTCCTGATGTGCGAATTCACCGCTATAGATTTCCCTCTCAGGATTGCTTTCACTGCATTCCAAAGATTCCTGTAAATTGTATTTGCATTTGCATTTGATTGTAGATATTGTTTAATTTCTTCTTTAATTTCACCTGTGGCCCATTGGTTGTTCAGGAGGATGTTATTTAATTCCCATGTGTTTATGTAGTTTTTGCAGTTTCTTTTGTCATTAATCTCCAGCTTTATTGCACTATGTCAGATAACATATATGGGATAACTTCAATTCTTTTGCATTTACTTAAGCATGTTTTATGGGCTTGTATATGATCTGTTTTAGAGAACATCCCACGTGCATCTGAGAAGAATGTGTACTGTGATGCTTTTGGGTGGAAAACTCTGTAAACATCGCCTAAGTGCGTTTGTTCACAGGTTTGGTTCAGTTCTGTTACTTCTTTGCTGATTTTTTTTTTTTTTTGTCTAGATGATCCATCATTTTGTGACAATGGGGTATTGAGGGCCCCATTACAATTGTGTTATTGCTCATTTGATTTTTCATGTCTATTATTATTTGTCTTGTATAGTTGGGTGCTCCCATATTTGGTGCACATATATTTATAATTGTTATCGCTTCCTCTTGAATCTTTCCTCTAACAAGTATGTAGTGATCTTCTTTATCTCTTTTGACCATTCTTGGTATGAAGTTCACATTGTCTGCAAACAGAATAGCTACCCCCACTTTTTTCTGGGTTCCTGTTGCATGGAGTATTGTTTTCCATCCTTTGACTTTTAGTCTACGAATTTCTTTTTGAGTTAAATGTGTTTCTTGTATGCAGCATATTGTTGGATCTTGTTTCTCGATCCATTCTGCCTGTGTGTTTCTTTTCATTGGTGAATTGAGGCCATTTACATTGTTGGTATCTTAGTATATCTTTTGAACATAGACACATCGCAAGAAGAAAAAGGAATTGTTTTTTTCCTTAAAGTGTGTCTTGTCAGTACAAGTTTCCAGTTTAACTTTTAAATAACAGATTATTTGCCAGGTGAGAATGGCAAAACCCATATGCTATTTCCTCCCATCAATTTTTCTTCAGTTTGGACTCTGTAACCAAATGGAGAAAGGTAACGTTAGTTTTCGATCCCAGGGCAGTTAGTTATATAAACTTTGTAAGATCGACATAGGAAGCTGTGCTTCCTATTGTTTTTCTTTACTTCATAATTAGAGCTTTTGCCTGTAAATTCATACTGTTGCTTTAGTTTTGATTTCCATTATGAGTAGACCAAGGGCAAGTCATGTCACCTAACAGGTGACGCGACTATGAGGAGAGTAGAGCAATGTGTATGGTTATAAACCAGTCTATTCCTGAGGAGTACATTTGTTGCTCACGCTTGGTGGAGCAAATAGAAGAGGCAGTCTCACCACACAGCAAAGCTTTCCTTGCAGGTGAAGCAGGTAAGCCTTTGACCAGTATCAAAACGAGGAGCTGATGGGCTTTCTCTTCTAGGCTGGTGACAGCTCTTTGTGCCAGAGCCTGGATTTTGCAGCAAGCTCCATTTAGTCCAGGGAATCCTGGGCCCACCAAGAATCCTAAGCAGTCAACTAATATTCCGGAAATGCCCAGGACTATTGCTTTCAACCTTATTTGATCAGAGAAAGGACAGGATGGTAGAGAATCTCCCTTCTGTGAGCTAAGATCTGTAACCCTGAAAGATAGGGTGCCTAGTAGTCACAGAAACTGAGAAGAGAAGGGGCTCCCCTAGCCTGACAAAGGACATAAGCCAGTTATCAGTTTGCTGTCTTTCTAGCTTCAAATTCACCCTTCAGTGTATGGGCTCAATAAAGAAGGAATTCTTTAGCCATTTCCCCTTCAAAACAGCATCAAAGAGCAGGGTGGTGCACTTTCTTAGTCAAGAGTACTCAAGGGACACTGAAGGAGGAAGAGACTGTCCTATGATTCCTGACTCTCAGAACTATGTATGTAACTATTTTGGCTGTGCTCTGCCACAGGCATATGTCAACAATGACTGTCCCTTACAGACATGTACTCCTGGGTTGATCTGATCATCAGCTCCCTGGGGTCCTCTTGTTGGGAATATCCTGTGCTTGAATTCACCTGCCCACTGTTTCCCTCTGTGAACTTGTTCCCTCAAAATACATACACACACACACACACACACACGTACACACTGCTGTTTTTACATTGTCCTCCCTACTCTGCAGCAATCCCAACACCAAGGCCCCCTGACCCTATGTGCAGGACATTGTTTACTCCAGGCCTCCAACTAAACCAGGAACCATCCTCCCCCACCCTTACTATTTGCCCACATTACTGGCTACTGACTATGGATTGTCCACACTACCATGTCCTAGAGAGTTGCTTCCTATTTGCTCTGTGATTATGGACCACCCCACTTTCTGTGAAATACCTCTGGCACTGGAAAATCAGTGGAATGTCTCCATCATTCAGTAGGTTCTTTTCCAATGAGGTATGAAATCCAGCCTTAGGGAAGGGCCCCCATTCTAAATTTGTCTTTGCTTCAGTACTCTTCCACAGCTCTAAAAACCCCATATAGATTTTTTTATACCCTATATGAAACTTTTAGTTTTACAAGTCTTTGTGTTGGACTTTCTCCATCTAGATCATTGTGCACATTTTGTCTCTTGATTGGACATCATTCTTAACAGAAAATTACAGAAAATATTTTCTTTCAGAGCTGCATTAAGTAAGGATGTGCATTATCACCACTTCTATTCAACAACCCTGCACAGTGGGAGGAGATGACTCCAGAGAAAACAGTAAGACAAAAAAAAAAAAAAAAAAAAAGAAGAAAAGAAGAAAGAAAGTAACGCTAGGAAAGGAGAAGGAAAGACTGGCACTGTTGGCAGAAGATGTGAATGTGTACATGAAATTCTGCAAGTATTTTTGTATTGGGTGTTATGCTATATACCCCCAAGTCCTCACACACTGTTGATGGGGCTAAGTCTGGCGCTTGCTTGTGTTCGGTTTGTTGTCTAGCACCGGGATTGGCAATATGAGTGCTGTACCTGCCCAGGGGTGGAGCTGACATACAGTGTAAATGAGGCGGGTCTTCCTCTTCTGCACTTCCGCCTCTCTCTAGCCAGCACGCCTTGCGGCTTGCAGTCACCATGAACGGCAGCCCCTCCACGCCTTGCTGACTTGGAGCCAACTAAGTAGGACTGAAACTCCCGAGAAACTATAAGAATAAACCTTTCCTTCCCTAATTTTGGGCATCAGGTATTTTGTCTCGGCAATGAGTAAAAAGTTACTAAGACAATTTTCAAAAGAATTATTGGAATCAGTGAGAGTTTACGTGTTTGTAAGCTTAAAAATATTGGGATATAAAAGCCAACTGCAATCTGTTTACAAGCAACATATATAGAAAGTCAAAATTTCAAATACGGTATTTGCAAAAGTGACGTACTGCCAGGCATGGTGTCCCTCGCCTGTAATCCCAGCACTTGGCAGGCCGAGGTAAGATGATCGCTGTGAGTTCGAGACCAGCCTGCACTACAAAGTGAGTTCAAGTTCAGCCTGCACTGCAAGGCAAAACCGTGTCTCAGAAAGAAAAAAACAAGCAAGAAAACACACACACACACACACACACACACACAAACAAAACAACATACCTAGGATAAAAGGCTGTCTGATAGGAAAATATAAAATATTACTGGAGCACATTAAAGGAGATCTTTTCAAAAGGACAGACAGGCCATAGACATGAGTCGGGCAATCAACACTGATAAAGAGCCAAATCTAAAATGTCAACAAAGTCCCAAATGGGACTGCCAAGTTGTTTTTAGTTGAGCATTTTATGATAAATTGAAAACTAAAATGGAAATGATGTGCACCAGAAAATAGTGAAGGAACTTTTGAGGAACAAGGTGGAATTGACTTGCCTTACCCACGTACCTGAATTGACTGTAGATCTGTAGATCCGTTGCAGTTCAAATAGATAAATGGGGATATGGCACTTAAAAGAGGGTATAAAACTTAGCCCACACATATGTAGATACTTGATTTATGGTGCACCTGTAGCTATAACTCAACCGGAAAAGGAAAGAAATTTCAGTAAGTGGTCCACTGAGAAAATCGAATATCCACTCGAAAGGAACCCTACTCAGTACACTCGACACAAAAATCAGGATAATGACTGCACCCATATTGAAGGGTGTGGGTTGTGATTGGTAGGAATACAAAGTCCGTATTCTGGAAAGTTGGCAGTGGTTTACTTCTTGACCTTGTTTCTGGTTATATGGCTGTTTGTTTTTGTAAACTGTACTATCTAAACCCTATGGATATATAAATGCACTCTTCTATAGCTCATATTTGAAAAAAATGCTTCCTCCGAGAAAGTGTAATAGAAAGAAAAACATGTAGAGTAGACATTTTAATGAGGTTTGATTTTGTCTGGTTTGGTTTTGTTTTGACAGGGTCTCCCTGTTTAATTCAGGCCAGCCTTGAACTCACTATGTAGCCCAGGCTGATCTCAAACCCCTGCCTCTGCCTCCTGAGTTCTGGCTGAGAATACAGGCAAGAGCTGCTTCCCCTGGCTTGGGTCCTGATTTTCCAGTCCACTATCACTAAAAGAAGTGTGGGGATTACTTAAGTGATAAATGCCCCATAACCTAGTCATCACTTTAAAATAAACCTATTTTCATACATTTCACCCTATACTTATGTCAGTAATTGTCAACTCACTGATGACAAAGAAACTGGAATAACGTCACCATTAATAAGATCACTGGGCATCACAGGTGGAGTGGTTTCTGATGGGTCGCACCCACGTGAAGGGCTGCCAGGCTCAGCATGGCGCCTGCCCAACACGACCCTGGACGAGTGCCTCCCTTCAACACTGACTTCTGCTCTCGTCTTCCAAACCCTAAAATTGAACTCCCCGCTTTTCGCGAGTGCACCAACATCCCCCCATCAGCTGTCAACACATCATTCTGCCCGCCCCTTGAAACTCTACCCCCTGTCAAACCAAATAAAAACTGGAGGCTTGTTTATTTGCCCCGAGGGGATCTTGCACACTACTGCAGCCCTCCTGTGCCCTCAGTAAAGGCCTTTTCCTTTCTTTGCTCTTGCTTATCTACTGCGCCGAGGCAAAACCTATCATTTTTGGTGCCATGACTTGGATTGACAGGGAGAGTGGCTCCTGGGGCTACCCCCAGTTTGAGCCTCCCTCCCGCACTGTCAATGAGGCACTTCTCCACTTTTTCTCACCCCTGTTTTTCCTCTCTCATCTCTGCCGCTGCCGTTATTAGCCTCCATCCAACACTGACCCACCTCAGTTCTCACAGGTGAGCTTCCTCTCGCTTCGGGGCTCCTGTCTTGTAAATTGTGGGCTCCTGTCAAGATTTCCCCCCTGTCCTTCAGGACCACAGTCCTTGGGACTCCCCCCCTTGTTCCCTTGGTGATGACTGGAGGGTGCAGGTGTTGGGGACCTACAGGGTATTTCTGTCTCGCACAATCCTGAGATGGGTGATGACTCTCCAAGGGATTGTGGCTCAGCTTTTGCCTCTGGCTCACCTCTAATTCAGTAACAATGGGAAATACCTCTTCCCAACCTAAAACAGACATGCTGCTCCAGTGCCTGTTAAGGCACCTGAGGACTCTCGATCTCCAAAAGCATACTAAGCCCAAAAGGCTGCTTTTTTACTGCCAGATGGCTTGGCCACAATACAAGCTCGATAATGCCCACCACTGGCCAGAGGGTGGTGCCTTCAATTATGTCAACTTCTGCAACCTAGATGACTTCTGCTATTGTAATGACAACCTGATGTACAGGACTTTTTTGCTCTCAGAGCATGTCCCTCCCTCCTTCTGGCATGTGGGGCTGCCCACGCTCTTTTTGGCCTGCTCCACACCACCAATTCCCATCCCCCCATATTGCCCGGAGACTTCCAGCTCTTCTCCGTCGCCATCTCCTCCTCACCTCCCCATCACCCCTTCTTCCTCCTGCTCCACCTCCACCCTGCCATCTCCATTTTCTCACCTGCCCATCATACCCAATCTTACCCCTCCCAGTCTCTGCCATCCTGTGCCCCGTCCTGCTTGCTGCCAACTTCCTATCATGCATCGCTGCCACTCTCTCTGCCCCAACCTCCTTCACAATGTCACCCACCCCAACCTCTCCTTCCTGTCCATGAGGTGACAGGCGCTAAAGACTCGGTCCATGTTCATATCCTCTTTTCCCTCTCTGACCTTTCCCATGTCTCACGGCGCATAGGGTCCTTCGCCGCAATTGGTGATTAATTCCTATGACTTTCTAAAAGCTGTCTTTGATTTCATAACTGTCTTTGCTTTCACAGGTATAAAAGGTTTTATTCTTCTTGATACTTATTTCAAGAGATCTCAGCCAACTGACCAACAAAAAGCTTCTCACTAGTCTATTTATACTTACAAACGTAATTCAAATTGGTCGAATATATCTGAGTGCACACTGATTGTGTAAGGTGATTTTCTGTTAAGCTGTGTAATGTTTCTATGTCATCTACATATGAGTCTTTGTTTGTCATATCCGGACAGCTGTTTTTTATTGGAGCTCAACAATTTTTTCCTTTCCCATTTTTGGATCATTGGTTCAAAGTTTAATATCGGCTATACATCTGAAAGATGCTTCCACCTGAGTTGCCAGCTGGTCAAAATGATGCTATAATTGGTTTTGTAAACTTACTGTATACCGTTGCTTATGCATCACGACTTGAGAGTCTCTCATCGTTCAAAAATAGTATGTTAAAGGCTGCGATTCGATTTTTCCTAAGTCATTAAAATTATTAAGATATTTAAACAAAATCCCTTAGGGTGGGGAGAGATTGTTGGATAGGACTTCAATTGATGAATAAGAAAGCGGCTGCCTGGTAACACTTAACCAGTTCCTGTTCATTGATCAGTGGCCCTAATGATCTCCATAGCCTTATGGGAGACACCCCTACTAAAGGTATAAAAAAAATTAGGGTAATAAGTTCACATTGGTCTACATCAATAAAAAATACAACTTTTTTTAGTTGAAGATGCTCTGATACAAAAGTTTCATATGGCTAAGACAATTTATTGTCGCTGATATATTAAATGTACTCATGCCTTCAAGTATACACATCTTCCAAAAATGTAAATCGGAGACTGTTTCACAAAATTTTGTTTCAGCTTCAGACCTCTGCCTGTAACAAAAGCTTATGAGATGTGCATCCCACTAAAGGTAAACAAGTTAGGTAAAAGCTTCTTATGTATTACATAAGGATGATTGACTGAAAGGGATAGTTCATGTCAAAATGCAAATTCAAATTGTTACCCAATGTCCTAACTGTCGAGCTACAATATTATGTGTGGTTTTGGTTTCAAACTTTCTGTGCAAAATATGTAACTGTTAACAGTCCACAGGGATTTAAGTACTAGGACAGCCATGAGTGATAAAAAATAACGGTTCAGCAGGGAATTTAGCTCAGTGGCATAAGCACCTGCCTGGCAAGTGCGAGGTCGTGAGTTCAAACCCTGGTAAAAAAAAAAAAAAAGAAAAGGTGGTTCCATTTTATGTTATAAGGTGCTTGATATTCAGAAAAGGTAGTAATGTTAAGCTTAGTGCCTGATTACACTGCAATGTTACCAGTCTTTTCTTCTGGATGTTCAACAGCTGAGATTTGAAAACCAAAAACTAAAAAGATAGGTGGGCTAGGAGGGCAACCAATATTTTGGCTCCAGCCCTCTGAGATCAATGATGACCCAAGATAGAAAAATGAACCTCTGCAATGAGATCCCATGACTCTGTGAGTCGCTGGTCTTCTGATCAAGGAGATTATGGGACCACAAAAAAGTGTGCTCTATGGTATGTACTGTGTCTAAGGAGAGTCACCAGGAGAAAAATCTCCCAAGCTTTCACAGATAGCAACTTGAGCAAGCAATGGCCATGACTTACCCTGATGGCTGACACTGTCAAGAACTGAGAGGCTCTACA
Source organism: Dasyprocta punctata (assembly GCA_004363535.1). Classification (NCBI taxonomy): domain Eukaryota; kingdom Metazoa; phylum Chordata; class Mammalia; order Rodentia; family Dasyproctidae; genus Dasyprocta; species Dasyprocta punctata. The sequence goes on along the minus strand of RJWM01025839.1, from coordinate 4,754 downwards.
CATGGCTCCAGAACAAACCCTGAGGAGGCTTAACTGACCTTTATAGATAGCAAGAGGTTAATTTTACTTAATACAGGTCTCTATTTAACTTGGTTTTAAACATTCATCAAAAAATATAATTAAAAAATATATTTAAAAATGTGTCATAATAAGTCGGACATGGTGGCGCACACCTTTAATCCCAGCACTCGGGAGGCTGAGATAGGCGGAGCGTTGTGAGTTCGAGGCTGGCTTGGGCTGCAACATGAGCGCAAGGCCAGCCTGAACTACATAGTGCCACCCTGACTCAAAAAACTAGGGCCGGGAGTTTGGCTCAGCAGCTTAAGTGCCTGCCTGGCAGGCGGGAGGTTGTGACTTCGATCCCCGGTGCCACCAAAAAAAAAAAAAAAAAAAGTGTCATAAGTTAAATATAAAAAAGGGGCCCCCATCTTTAACCTCGTCTGGCAGCTTCCCCAGTAATTAACAACTGTTATGGGCAATTAAAAATAAGTTACAATAGTATCTGTAAAAAATTCTCACTGCTGCTATTACAAAAACCAAAAGGGGACACCTGCCCCTATCTTCTCCCCCTGGCGGGACCCCTCATACTACCTGTTACGTTTTTGCTTATAACTCCTTGTCTATTTAAACATTTCTCAAGATTTGTTTAATCCAGGTTGCAGGCCTTCACTACCAGAGAACTCCTTGTCCTGGCCGAGACCCCTGGCACCAGCCTCTATATGGATCCAACCCATCATCCTGAGGACTACATCAGTCCCCATCACGACACCCCCTTCAGCAGGAAGCAGTTTAAGAGAGTCCTTGCCTCTAACAACCAAAAGATGGGAAAGATGGGTTCCGCTTGTGTGAAGCGCTGCCAGGCTCAGCATGGCGCCTGCCCGATATGGCGCTGAACACTGCCTCCCTTCAACACTGACTTCAGCTTTCTTCTTCCAAACCAGAGAACTGAACTCCCCGCTTTTCGCGAGCATGCCCACATTCCCCCAATCAGCTGTCAACACGTCATTCTGCCTGCCCCCTGAAACTTCAACCCCTTCAAACCCAATGAAAGCTGGAGGCTTGTCTGTCTGCCCCTAGGGGATCTTGTACTGCACTGCAGCTCTCCTGTGCCCTCAAAAAAAGGCCTTTTCCTTTTTTCCTTTCTTTGCTCTCGCTTTTCTACGGTGCCGGGGAAGAACGTATCAGTTTACTGTAAGACTAAGACTTAAGTGAGAGCAAGTACATCAGGGACTACTCTGTGTATTTTACTGGAGAGAGTCCGTTGCAGTCCTGCTGGATAATCTACAGTAAACTGAAGAATGTCTTCATCGTGTTGTGAGACTGGGCCTGAAATTTATCATAGTATAACAGAGTGATGGAAGGACAGAGTTGGTTTAGGTTGAGCACTGTATTGTGAGAATGCAGAAGTAGGTTAGGTTTTCCAGAATTCAGTGTAGATTGTTTCATCCTCCAGGCTTAATTCTTCCAGACTGAACAGTGCTAATGTTCTGGCCCCATCTCTTATTCTAATCTGCATTAGAAGGACAAAAAACTTAATTGTGCAGAAATTTTCCCCCAGGACCTTGCTCAAGATAATTCTGAGCATAGAAGTTGCTGGAGGAGGGGCAGTTTCCACAGAAATTCTGCTGGTGTGTAATGGTAACGCAGAAGATGGTTCATTCCTTCTGAAATTTTTCTCATCCTTCAATCCAGCCAGCTAGTTAAACAGTAAACAATCGTAACACACAAACAGCACTAAGCAACATGCTTAGCATCAGGAAAGGCTATAGGATATGTTTATTTCGGTACTGTTACTGAATGTGCTGTCATCTTCCCACTACCAAAGAAGACCTCCTTGATTATAAACTGTGGACTAATTTATGTACATCAGGCTTTGCCTCTGGGCTTTCTCTTCTGTTCCAGAGAACCGGTGCCAGAATATTTAAATCACCCTGGCGTTAAATACGTTTTAATATCTGATAGGGCCAGTTTCTGCGCATTGCACTTTTTTTTTTTTTTTTCCCTTTCAGGAACGAGTTTGGGCCCGCGGCAGGGGGCGGGGTCGCGCCTCCGCCGCCGCGCTGGTTCCAGCCAAGCCTCGCCGGTACAGAGATGGAAATCCCAAGGCTGCTCTCGGCTCGCGGGACACCACAGGGCGGCGGGGGCCGTTGCCCCGCGAGGGCTGGTGGGGTCCACCGGGGCCCTGACCCGTCAGCTGGTCAGGCCCCGGCGCGCCGCCTCCTACTGCTCCGGGGGGCCCAAGATGGCGGGCCCGGGCCGAGGAGCGAGGAGGCCCGTAGGGCCTCACGGGGCCCGGGCCCAAGCCCGTTGGCGCCGAGGCCGGATCACCCGGGTGGCGGCGGCGGCGGCGGCGGCGGCGGCGGCGGCGGCGGCGGCGGAGGAGGAGGAGGAGGAGGAGGAGGAGGCGGCGACTTCTTCCTAGTACTGCTTGACCCGGTGGGTGGCGACGTGGAGACCGGGGTCACCGGTCGCGACGAAGGGCCCGTGTGGAGGGAGGAGACCGAGGCAGGCCTGGGACCCCAGGGGAAAGAGAGTGGCCCGAAGCCCGCGAGCCGCCCTGCGCTGAGCTCCCACTGCCTATCCGCGGTTCCAGGCCCGGTTCCAGTTCCCGCCCCAGGCCCGGGCCCAGGCCCAGGCCCCACGGCGGCCTTCTCCGGCTCCGTCACTGTCCACAACCAGGATCTGCTCGTGAGCTTTGAAAACGGCGTCCTCACCCTTACCACGCCCCCGCTGCCGGTCTGGGAGCCAGGGGTCGCGCCTTTCCAGCAGGCTGGGGGTCTCATCGCCCCGCCAGCCGGGTTCCCGCACGCGGCGCAGCTAGGTGACTGCCCAGAGCTGCCGCCAGACCTCCTGCTGGCTGAGCCGGCAGAACCCGCGCCAGCCCCTGCGCCGGCCGAGGAGGCTGAAGGCCGGGCCTCGGCCCAGAGCCCCCGCGGGCCGCTGTGCCCGGGCCCAGGCGTGGTGTTGTACCTGTGCCCTGAGGCGCAGTGCGGACAAACCTTCGCTAAGAAGCACCAGCTGAAGGTGCACCTGCTGACTCACAGCAGCAGTCAGGGCCAGCGGCCCTTCAAGTGCCCCCTGGGCGGCTGCGGCTGGACCTTCACGACGTCTTACAAGCTCAAGAGACACCTGCAGTCTCACGACAAATTGCGGCCATTCAGCTGCCCGGTGGAAGGCTGTGGCAAGAGCTTCACCACCGTGTACAACCTCAAGGCACACATGAAGGGCCACGAGCAGGAGAACTCCTTCAAATGCGAGGTGTGTGAGGAGAGCTTCCCCACGCAGGCCAAGCTCAGCGCCCACCAGCGCAGCCACTTTGAGCCAGAGAGACCCTACCAGTGTGCGTTTTCTGGCTGCAAGAAGACGTTTATCACAGTGAGTGCCCTGTTTTCCCATAACCGCGCCCATTTCAGGGAACAGGAACTCTTTGCCTGCTCTTTCCCTGGCTGCAGCAAACAGTATGACAAGGCCTGCAGGCTAAAAATTCACCTGCGGAGCCACACGGGCGAGAGACCTTTCCTGTGTGACTTTGACGGCTGTGGCTGGAACTTCACCAGCATGTCTAAACTCTTAAGGCACAAAAGGAAGCACGACGATGACCGGAGGTTCACATGCCCTGTAGAAGGCTGTGGGAAATCTTTCACCAGGGCTGAACATCTGAAAGGCCACAGCATAACCCACCTGGGCACAAAACCTTTTGTGTGTCCAGTGGAAGGCTGCTGTGCCAGGTTCTCCGCTCGAAGTAGCCTCTACATTCACTCCAAGAAACATCTGCAGGATGTGGACACTTGGAAAAGCCGCTGCCCTGTCTCCACCTGTAATAAACTCTTCACATCCAAGCACAGCATGAAGACCCACATGGCCAAAAGGCACAACCTGGGCCATGGTCTTTTAGCTCAACTAGAAGCTGCAAATTGCCTTACACCCAGCAGTGAACTTACCAGCCAGGGGCAGAACGATCTCAGTGAGGCAGAGATCGTGTCTCTCTTCTCTAACGTGGCTGGCAATAGTTCTGCTGCAGTGCTGGACACAGCATTGGTGAATTCTGGAATCTTGACTATTGATGTGGCTTCTGTGAGCTCAACGCTGGCAGGGACTCTCCCAGCCAGTAATAGTAATTCCTTAGGGCAGGCTGTAGACCCTCGGGCCTTGATGGCCACCAGTGACCTTCCTCAAAGTCTGGATACCTCTCTCTTTTTTGGAACAACAGCCACTGGCCCTCAGCAGGGCCGCCTAGATATGGACAATGCCTCCAGTGTAAGTGTGTCGCCACTGCGGTCTCTAGGCTCTTTGGCTATGAAAAACTCCAGTCCAGAGCCCCAGCCCCAGACTTTGACACCCAGCAATAAGCTAGCAGTGGACGCAGAAGCTCTGACTCCTTCAAGTACCCTTTGTGAAAACAGTGTCTCAGAGCTACTGACACCAACCAAAGCGGATTGGAACGTACCTCCTGACTCTGACTTCTTTGGACGGGAGGAAGAAACCCAGTTTGGTTTCTCCAATCCAGCGAAAAACCATGTTTCCCAGAAAGAAACAGATCTTATCACAGTGACTGGCAGCCCGTTTTTGGTATGAACCAACTCTATTTGCTCCTTGCCATGTGGCTTACTTTAATTACACTCAGTTTTGAGGGTACTCGGGACTGAATGTTTAAATGCAGTCATTTCCTGCTGGCTTGCAAAAGAATGCATTCCTGGGCTACAAGTTTGGAGACTGAAATTCTGATCTTGAGTCTGGAAATGACACGGTCTGTG
>RJWM01025838.1:0-28815 GCA_004363535.1 Dasyprocta punctata | reverse complement strand
GAAACCAGCCTGGATTCAGGCTTGCTCTGCTGGGGCAGCAGGGGAAGCTGAGGCAGATCCTGCTCGCCTGGGTTTCTATCCACATGAAGCCATATCCTAAACCCAGGACAGGATCCAAATGCATGCATCGCAGAGAGGGGGTCTTCCTAGGAGAAAAGGGAGGCTTACCAGTGCCACGCCCAGGATCTGGGGGAAGGTGTAGGAGGAGCAGCCGGCCGGTGTGAGGCGGATGGTGGCATAGGGCGTCTGAAACCAGGCCTTCTCGCTGGCCCACACGATGTCACAGAGGGGCAGAATGGAAGCACCAAGGCCCAGGGCTGGACCATTGATGGCCACCACGATGGGCTTCTTAAACTGGATGAAGGCCTTCACAAAGTCCCTGGAAGAGAGAGAAGACCCTGTAACAGGTGACCTCAACTTGCCGAGCCCCACTGGCACCCCCCTCCCATTCTCCCAGGTGCTACAATGCATGTTCCAGTGGTCACCAATGAGCCGGGGACAGCGAGGGACTTCACTCCTGGATACAGAGTCACCAGACTGCCAAATCTACAGCAGAGACTGACAGTGGCTACATGTCCCAGCTGACCTAGCGCATGTGTGATGTCCCAGCATGGCTCCCATAGCTTTGTTCCCATTCTTAACAGTCATGAGTTGAAAATTCAATTATCTGGACACCCTAGATACTGACAAAGTTGTCTATGTGGAAGACAAGTGGAACCCTACAGTTCTAGACCAGAAATAGCAAGAAAAAGAGGATTTTCCACAGAGGTGCATTCCAACTCAGAGAGAATGTTCCAGTGTCCCTAGCCGGAGTTAGAACAGGGTGGCTTCAGAGGTATGGTTTCTTCATTCTCACAGGAATTCCATTTTTGGATCAGTGATCGCTTTGGGAGATGGTAAAGAGGAAATTCAAGCTTCAGATGATGACCATAGGTCAGGACTGGTGATTTAAACAAGACTTCTTCAATGCTGAGATGGTCCGATTCTGCGTTATCTACAGAGACATCAGTGTCACCAAGGGTAGTTGGTCTCCCAATGCTGATGAGGGTCTGCAGGTCAGGATGACCTTGATTAAAGCTGGGGAAGAATGCGGGGCTCCCCAGTAGCATTATGCACGTAGGATCATGACTACAGGATGGAGCGACACTGCCTCCCTCTCCTGCCCTTCTGCACTGGGAAGGTCATGATACGCATCCTTCCCTATGCAGCACCAGCAATGACCTCTACTTCCCCTACCTTGGAAGGCTTTCTGCCTTTCCCCTAGTTGCTATACAAGATCTATAAAATTTTAATATTCATCTGCTCGGAGAGGAAAGATTCAAGATGCCTAGTAAAGTCAGAATCCTTCATTATTCTCAGATGGAAGATTGAAAGCTACCAAGAATTTATAAGAATAAAATCCAGATGACCTTGGCCTGCCTTGGCTTGTGTTTCCAGACTTCTCTGACATGACTCTGAACCCTGCTCGCAGTGATGAGCTAACAGGTCTCCAAGAGTTTGAGGAAACACCACTATCCCAATTACCCTGCTAATACCTTGCTTGCTTTTGAGTCCTTCTTCCCCTTTAGCTCCTTATGGAGACCCACAGGTCTGCCTGGGGCTGTGCTCAGCTTCCATCAATACTGGAATTAGGGCTCAATGAACCCCTCTCAAAAAAACACAAGAGTCTCCCACGTGTATCACAAGCACTGAAGAGGTATGTCAATGACGAGCCAGCTCTTCGCCAAACCCACCTTCCCTCTGTCTTCTTTTTGAGGCCACATTTCCCAGCCTTTGTTACAGCCATGTGGTCAAATTACCAAATTCTGCCCAACAGAATATTCCTGGAAACCACTTCCAGGTACACACAACCTCCCTCCATGCAGTCTTCCAAGACCATTGCTTGGACGGGCATGGTGGTCTGGGAAAACTCTGGTAGAGTCCTAGGATGGAAGTCTGGGTACATGAGTCACCAGTCAGAGGAAAGCCTGGGCTGACAGATAACATCTGCTTTAGGTTTACAAATATGAGCAGTAAAATTCTCTCACAACTGAGGCATTACATATACATCTGGAGCATACTTGTTATAGCAGCTAATACTTAACTCATGCAAATGTCAAGCTGATTTATCCATTCTCAATTGATACTGTTCCTCCCCCTAGGTCTTATAAAAATGTGGCCATCATGGTAACACACTGGCACTGAAGTTACTGTAAGAAGGCTTCTTTATATTCTGCTAAGTCAGAGGCATCACGAGACCTACAGAAGTCATCATAAAAATACACAGCACTGATCCAGGCTTGAGTTATGACACTGCCTGAGATGGAGTGGATGTGGCCACTGGGGGCCCCACTGCTGCTGACCCTCAAAAGACCCTGCTTCAAAGAGGGGATCAGGGGACCACGAGGCTTTGAGGCAGGTCCTCCCACTGATCACCTCCCTGCTCCACCTCCTAATCTCATGGTCAGGTTTTAGGTTAGGTTACTCCTTGTTTTGCACCAATGCAACCTGTAGTCTGTGCAGAATATGGGGCTTTTTGAAGGGATCCTTGGAAGCCCGCTGTTTGAGTGATTTTCATCAGACATCCCATTCCCAGAGAATCTTTATGCAATTCTAGAATCATGGATCTCAGACTTGGAAAGGACATACAGACTCATCCAGCCAGATTTTCCTCTTGTTACTGAATTCCCTCCATCACCTCCTGAGGGTGCACCATGCCCTCTTTGCTGAACATTCTCAGTAACAGAGGGTCCACGGTTACCCAGACAGCCTCCCCGCTCTGGGTCTCCCGTGAGCCTTCCCGATGCTCTCGTCAGCCAAAACTGTCAGCCCTTCAGCAATCACTGCAGCCTTCACCCCCTCCAGAGCCTTCCACATCGGGGTCCCCCAGGGCCCCACTCTGTGGCTTCCCACCTGAGCTCTGTGCGAAGCGGCAGGGACCCTGAGGAAGGCGACAAGGCCCCAGCAGGCAGAGCTCTGACCCCCTCCCAGCCCCTCCTATTCATCCCAACCTGTCTTTCATTTCCTTCATATCAAATGTGAGGCTAAGACCACCTTCCCACCCTTTTTCTCTCACCTCAAGCGGCAGATCTCTATCACAAGGCCCCAGGGATGAAGGAGCCAAACAGCAAACAGGATATTGCATTACAGACCTTCGGCTCAGATATCTGATCTGACAGCAGTGCGAGCCGGGCTGGGGAGACTGGTGCTGTGCTCCCCAGCGCCCAAGGCCATCGGGCTGGCTGCAGCCTTTGGAGCTTCCTCTGCCTCGTCCCAAGCTTCCGCCCATCTGCTCTGCTAGGCTGCTCTGATGCGGCACAAGAGCAGGAACTTCAGACTTGGAGAGACTTGAGTCTCAGGTGTGCCTCTTCCCAGTGGCCGGACTTGGGACAAGCTGCCCAGTTTCAGGGGCCTCGTTTTCCTCCTCTGAACTGGGAATGTTAATGATGGCCTCCCATGGGGCTGACCACAAACTGAACTGGACAGGCCACGCAGGCCCACAGCACAGGGCCTGGCACACGGGGAGCGCCTCGCCTGAAGGGGGCTGCTGTTCCATATGGCGGGTTGGGCCAGGGCGGGCCCACGTAGTTTCCATTTAACGTTCAATATGGTCCCGATCTGCTCCCCAGCATAAGGGAGACCCAGATGTGAGACCGCTCATGGGCACGGCTGGATTTCACTTGGCATTTCTACTGAGACCCAGCTACCTATTCCCTTTAAGCAGAGCCACAGAAGGCATTCGGCCCTGCCAAGGCGACGAGCCAAGTCACCAGACCAGGGCCTGTGAAGACCAGATAAATACACACAGCGTCTCCGGGAGCCCATTTCACCATCAGACTCAGCCTAGCTGGAAGGCTGCACCACTAGCTGGACCAAGGTGAGTTCGAGCTCAGGCAGGCGGCTTCCAGAGGCCCTGCGTGCACAGGCCTGCCCGCACTACCATCCTGAGTACCGCGCTTACCAAGCCATCAGCTCACCTATTCCCGTTTTAGGTGCGGGGAGCCTCTCTGTCAGGATGGGTCCTGGATAGCAGCTTCTGCTGAATGAATCACCTCTGAAAACCCCAAAACATTCTCTGCCAAATGCATGACTATGACGCTGCATCCCCAACACGAAAGAGCAGGCCCCAAGGAAACACTGCAGAGCTGGGGGAGCTGGAGAGTCCTCCTCGGGGTCTGATGGTGTCTCCGCCCTGAGGGCCCCTACATGGCCACACCGTCTGCACCTCCACCTCTCCTGGCCTCCCCTGCTATTCCTCAGTCCTCCTCCCTGCCTTCTTCTCCTTAAACCACCCTTTCCCTCTTGCATACGAACACAGGTCTTTCTGTCCCTCCTGTCACATGCTCGTCCCACCGGCACAAACTCCTGGCTGACACCGGGCGGGTGCACTCTGCCCTGGCTGCACGTTAGAACCACCAGGGAATTTCGCAGGCACAGATGTGCTGCCCCGACCCAGACGAATCTCTCCCAGGGGTGCTGCCTCCCTCAGGCCTCTCTGTGCTATTTATTGGAGCTGGAAACAGTGGCTCAGGGACATCCCCTTGCCCTCTCCCACCTCCCTGGCAGCCCATAAATTAGTGATTTCTGCTCTCCTTGAAACCTGGGGAAGACATCCCTCTGCCCTCACGCCCTCTGCTCTGCCTGAAGCGCGCCTCCTGGCCGAGGCGGCCAAGGTCTGACTTTCGCTGGCTGGCTCTCCCTGGAGGTGGGGATAAAGCCTTCAGAGGCGCCTTACATGTGGGGCCCCTGCTTTGGGGTTCCCTGGTTTATTCCACTGGAAAAGTCGGAAGCCATGGGGTTGTCCGAGGTTTCAGCCAAGACTCCACTCCAGCTTCGCAGAGCTCACCTTCTCCTCCCTGTCCACCTCTGACATTTCTTTCTCCTTTGATCTGGTTCCCAAGACTCCAGAGGGACATGCCTGTTGCTCTCATGACCCCAGTGGGTAGAAGCTAAAGGGGGTGAAGGAGAGGCCACACTCCTCGTCTGTGATAGATTTCAGACGCACATACAGGGATAGGCTGGGGGCAGTGGGGCTCTTGCTGGCTGTGAAAAGCTGCAGGAATGAACCAGGAGCCAGGGGCTCAGGTCCCATGCCCTCGGTGACCCAGCTGCAGGGTCTCCTTCCTCCGTGCCCCGGCACTGCCAGGCCTCCCACGCTGGACAGGCCTTACCACGGCCCACCCGTCACAGATGGGGAGCGTCACCTTACCTGCAGCTGTCGGGCTTTAGCTATTAGGCGACCCCACCCAGCAGATGACAACATTACCCGCCAGGAGTGGCCCTTTGGGGTGCCAGGACAAAGGTCATGTTGGAGCCTGAGAGGGGAGCCCAGGGTGCTGGGGCTCCCTGAGTCTCTAACACTTCCCTCCGGGCTGTGGTGGCTTCTGTCACGATGACCACAGACAAAGTGGCTGAAAACAACAGAAGCTTAGTCTCCCATTGGTCTGGAGACCAGAAGTCCAAAGTCCAGGGATGGGAAGTTGGCTCCCTGGCGGATTTAGGGAAGACTGGAGGCTCCAGGGAGAGCTCCAGACTCTCGCCACCTCGGTCCTCCTCGGCTGGCAGCCACCTCCCTCCAGTCCGGGCCCTGCCTGTACATCGCATCACCTTCCCGAGTCTGCGGCTCCTCTCCCCTTGTGGGGGCTACTCCTTTCGGGTCTGGAGCCCACTCTAACCCAGGATGATCTCATCTCGGAATTTTAAACTTAACTGCGCCTGCAGCGATCCTTTTTCCAAATAAAGTCACATTTATGGGTTCCAGAGATTAGGATGCGGACATATCTTTTGGGATGCCGCAAGAAGTTTTCATGCTGATGAATTCGGTTGGGGTGTGTGTGTGTGTGTGTGTGTGTGTGTGGAATGGAAAGCAGGGTTTATGTCAAACGGGTCTGCCTGGGTTCTGGAAACCCAGATGAAAACCAGAAATGTATAAACGAGATAAGTAAAGTTTCCCATGGCTCACTGAGATGGGCACTCAGTCCTCCAGGTTGGGTCCCGACGGCCCCATAAAACAGGAGGGAAGAATACTGGGGATCCTGAGAAGCCGCAGAAAACACAACGGAGACCAAGTCGAGAGCAAACTGCCACGGCCTGGGGGGGCTCACCTGGGAGCAGCATAAACCCCAGGTTTCCTTGCAGTGACAGTGGCCAGGCTCCTCCTGTTCTTCCAGAAAGCACCCTGGCTTGCCCTGAAGAGGGACCAGAATCCCACACACGAGTGTCCTAATGTTGCCTCTTGGATACCTGCAACCCTCAAAGCCCCTGTTGCCATGTAGAAACCAGTCTGTGTGAGGCAGCCACACAGCAGTGAAGACGGGAGCCCCAGAAAACCCAGACATGCAACCTGGGGCACCTTAACACCTTGGGGAGTAACTGTTTCTTCCCATGAGGTCAGGGAGTGACTGAACTCTGACTCCTGTCAGTTTCCCTAAGCAAGGGACGGCAGTGAGTGTGTTCACCCTTCTCAAGGTAGACGCAGAGTGACAGCTGTCAATCAGCTAAATGGCCCTGGCTGGAAATCACCCTCATTCACTTTTAACATATTTATGGAGAATGGAGAAGTAATTCCTGTGTCCCACAGGAATACTGATTGTTGGCACTGTATGTCACCTTCTGGAACCTCATTTTTGCCCCAAACATAGGAAGAGAGGAGCAAATATTCCCACCCCACGGGGTCTGCATATGTACAGCTTCCCCCCCTCACCTACTGCCATGACTGCTGAGTCAGATTAAATCCAGGACAAAAACATCAGGACCCCCAGCAACTTCCGCCACCAGGCAGAGGCAGGAGTATCGCCAGACCCAGCCCATAATAGGAAAAATAAATATATGTATTTTTTTATCGAAAGAAACCAAGTGAGATCTAACACAGAGAGCAAAGCATCCCTAATTTTGGTAGGCTCGGGATTGTCGGTAAGATACAAGAATGCTAGATGTAAAATTCAAATTTTAAATCAACAGCCGATCACTTTTGAACACAAGTATGTCCCAAATATTGCATGGGCTATATGTACGCTGAAGATAACATTATGCTGATGTTTGACGTTCAAACATCACCAAGCAGCCTGGGTTCTGTTCTTGCCCCTCTGAGCGAGCCCAGGCGGGGGCCCGGGGACCCGGCGGGAAGGGGCAGCCCACCTGATGGCTTCCGCGATCCGGGTGCTCTCCTTTCGCCGGTCGCTGGACAAGCGGCCGATCAGGTAGGAGTAGTCCAGGCCACTGCAGAACACACTCCCGACGGCGCTGAGCAGCAGCAGCTTGCTGTCATCCGTGGCCGCGTTGCACAGCGCCCGCCGCACCTCCTTCATGATCTGCAGGCAGAGAGGAGCACGAGGGGCCTCAGTGCCCATCGGCAGGGCAGCCGGGGCCCAGTCTTGGAGGGGAGAGGAGGGCAGGATCCCCCTCCAAACCCAAGCACACGTCCAGATCCAAGACAGAAACACACGGAAACCAAAGCTATATGGTACCATCCCTAACGCTGGCAGAGTTCACAGGGAGGCCTGTCGGTCACTGACCCAGATCCAGGAGCCTGGCTGGGAGTCGGTCAATCCCTGTGCATCTCTGCAAATCCCCTTCTGGCATCTGCTCGCTGAGCCCTTCACACGCCGTGGGAAACAGTCCTGAGCGCAGGCCAGGAGGCGAGCCTGCGCCTTCTCCAGACAGCTCGGCTCTCTGCCACTCCTGCTCACCCTTCATTCAGCCTAGACCCTCAGGTGGTTTGTGGTGGCCCCCGGTAAGAGGCTCTGACATCAGAGCTGGACCTGGGTCTGAAGACTGACTGGTGTTAGAAGCCCCTGGTCCAGATTCTGGCCCTGCTACTTCCTAGCTCTAGGACACGAGACACACTGGTCACGCTTGGTTCGAGGGATCACAGCACCTACTTTCAAAAACTTTGGGGAAAAATAAATAAAAGGAAAGAGAATGCTGTGTCCAGCTACAGGCTGCCATTCCTGGCAGATGCAATGGATTTTAGATAAGGAGCATTTCATTCCTTCTTTCTGTGCTACTGAAGAGGGCATTTTACCTGGCTGCCCCCACTAGATCATTATAATACAAGAAGGATGCTTCTCTCATTCCCTACCATATTCTTGGAGACTAACACAGTACCTGGTATATAAGATGCTCAATAACTGCTTGTTTCATTATATAGTCTCCTCTTTCTCTCCCCATCTCAGAAGCTGAGCTGCTGTCTCACACCTAGAGGCCTTCAAGGTAGGCAAGGCTGCCTCTCCAAGCACTTGGCCCTTGGGTCTAAAGCCCTCCACGGAGCAGCAGTCTCCCTGCCAGAGCAGTTGGATACCAGGTGTGCGGTGCACAGGGCCAAGCAGACCCTTCTGCTCTCCGGGCCTGTGGAGACTCTGATGGAGCCAGGATCTGAAGCTGACCAGAACCTCAGGGTCCGGGCCATGGCACACCCACCCTGCTGCCTTCACACTCCCTGAGTCCTTCCCTCTGCACTCCTGCAGTGGACGCTGCTCATCCTGCCTACATGGCACGTCTCGGGTGCCTGGGCAATCAGGCTGACCCACGGCAGTGTGGCGAGGCTGCTCCAACAGCACAGGCCACGCAGGCGGAGGGCTGTGCTGAGACCCACTCTCCCACTCGCTAGTGTGGCCTCGGAACCACCTGTTCTCCACGCACAGCCAGGACGAGCTGCTCCAATAATTCATCTCTGTGGGAAGAAAATTCTCCTGCGAGAATTCAAAACTCCAAGCCTGCTCTGTACCCCGGATTTGAACTTCTGAGTTCCACTGCCACCTACAAGAGAAATCTCCAAGGTGAAAAATTAACATGGAAATTGGACATGGGGTAGGGCTATCCCGGAGGTATCTTATGGAAATGAATATAAAAGGGCTCTGGAGAGAAACTGCACCTGAGACCGCATGAGAATTATACAAGGAAATAAATTCTTGTTGAAAGTGAGCTCACAATGAAAAATTACAAAACACTTGAGGAAATACAAATCAGCACACTCAGAAGACAGGAGGATTATACAACAACTTTAAGTACTACGGCTCTAAAAGAGACTGTAACGTAAAAATAAATAAGCACGGAGAGGAGACATATGAACAATAAAGGAAGAACAGAAGAGCAGGGAAAAATAGATTTAAGGGGGGAAACTTCTTACAAAGAGAAACAAAATCATGGATACCTGCACATTAAAAAGCGCTAAAGAGAGGATAAATGAACTGAAAGATCAGAAGAAACGGTCTACAATCAAGAACACAGAAACAGATGGAAAGTATGAATGACAGGGTAAAGACAAGTGTGACAGGAAGGTTTAAGACAGGTGTCCAGGTTCTCCTCCGAGGTCACAGAGGAGAGGGCGGCAGTATCTGAAGGGATAAGAAGACGAGAATGTGGGTAGCAGGGCTGCACTGCTATGTACAGCCTTCGGAGAATCTGGTTCCTCACTTTCCCCCATTTCTCCAGGTGCCTGCAGGTCTGTGCTCAAGGCCCCTCCCTCCACCTTCAAGGCCACGCAGGGTCAGTGGCGTCTTCTCATTCCGCACCACACACACACACACCGACGCTTCCACCCGCCTCTTCTACACTTGAGAACTCTGTGGGGTCCTTGGGCCCATCCAGAGAGGCCGGGATAATCTTTTCCTTTTAAAGTCGCCCCTTAGCACCTCCTGCAGCCTTAGTTCCTGGCACGCAACCTGACATACTCCTAAGTTCTGGCGAGGACTTGCTGCCGGCACCTGATGGAGAAAACCCACTTCCCCTGCACGACTTCTGGCTTCAGATCTGCCACGGTTCATTTAACCTGGGTACAGGGAGCAGAACCACCAACAGGTGAAGGGAGAACAAGAACGTGAGAGATATATACAATACAATGAAGTATGTATATTACACGGTCCAGCTGTAAGACATACATTATACAGTTCAGCTGTAAAAAGAACAAAATACGTCATTTACAGGATGGACCTCAAGATGATTACGCTAAGCAAAATAAACCAGACTGAGAAATTCTGAAAACACCACGTATTCTCCAAACAGGTGAACTCTGGAAGAGAAGGCAGAAAAGCAGAAGGGAGATAACTGTTAGACAGGAGGAAGGGAATGAGGAGGTGAATGGGAGGCTCACGGGGATGAACATCATCAAAATGTGCTGTACACATTGAAACACGATACTTTGTAAAGTAGGCACTAATAAAAGTATGTATTTAAGCCGGGCGTGGTGGCTCACGCCTTTAACCCCAGCACTCGGGAGGCTGAGGTAGGCGGAGCGTTGTGAGTTCGAGGTCGGCTTGGGCTACAACGCGAGCACAAGGCCGGTGTGAGCTACATAGTGCAACCCTGCCTCAAAAAACTAGGGCCGGGAATTTGGCTCAGTGGCTTAAGCGCCTGTCTGGCAGGTGCAAGGCTGTGAGTTTGATCACCGGTGCCACACACACACACACACACAAAAAAAAAAAAAATTAAAAATAAATAAATGAAAATAAATAAACATGCTCAGAGACAAAAGAAGGATTACCTTGAAAGTATGAACACTTGGCTGAAGGGATAATTCCAAATAGCAGAACTACATAACAGAAGGAAGTAACAGGATGTAATTTTCAAACTGCTGAGAAAAATTCTTCACCCAGCTAAACTGTCAACCAAAAGCAAGGGTAAAAGCTAGGCACTTTCAGGACAAGATGGCCACTCTTAGACCCTCACAAAAATAAGCAAAAAGGACTGTACTTCGAGAAGAAGACTGACATGCAAGGAACAGACAGCAAACACCCTGCAGAATGCGTTGTTAAATCAGTGTAAGAACTGACCATGAAACTGATGATGGCTGGTGAGGGGGCGGGGCGTGAGCAAGGCAAGGTGCGGCAGCGGCAGTCACACTGCGCAAGGTGAGGGGGAGAGCGGGGGACATCAGGCCACAGTTATCCACCTGGGAGTGGTGGTGGTGAGGGGACGGTTGCCTTCATCTTGAAAATTAGCAAGTCTAATGACTGGGGGATAATATAAAGAAATGTCAATCATCCAATCGAAATTAGGGAAGGGAAGGCCATGGCAGTGACAAGCGAGGCATGCTTCTCCCCTGCACGGAGTCGAGAGTCTCAGGGAGAGACAGTATTCAAGCAGACTTGAGAAATCATCATTAATCGCTCAATCGGCACCATAATAGGGCTTGGGGAAGCTACACAGAAAGCACCGTTTAAAATTTTTAAAAATTAAAATTTAAAAAAAAAATTGTGCTTTTAAAAGAACTCACAAATGTTAAGTACTTAGAATGTCAGGGGTTGCATCAGGTAATCGCCACCTAATACTGTACTCCAAAGAAGGTCTTGCAACATAGGGACGGGCTTGTCAACCTCCCAGGTGACATAATGCAGATTCAGAGAGGTAAAGAAAGCTGCCCAAGCCACCCCAGCAGGACCACAGTTCCAGTGTCAGCACCCAAACCCCTTCGCTTTCTATGGCTCCATCCTGTACGATGACTTCAATACATGGACACTTTTCAGTGGGAAAGACAGGGCCAGAAGTCAACTGAACTGAGACGCTCTGGGCCCCAGCTCTGCTGGAAGAAGGGAGGAACACATTCCTCATTAGCAGGCCTTAAACCACAAATGTTCATTTCAAACATCAAAAATGCGAAGAGGCCACTGTCTTGTGGGTCTTTTAATCCCTCTGCCTACAGAAAGAGACACACTCTCAGCCATCTGTGAACTGTTGCTGGGAAAAGCCTGCCAAGAGATGAGCTGTGATTCCACGGGAGACTCAGAGAGGGGCTTCCCTGTCCTAGGCACACTTACTGGTCAATTAGTAAAAGGAAGGCTGGGCAAAATATCTGCATCCTTCTTGAATTAAAATTGAAAGCAAATCAGTGTCTCATGGACACAACAGAAGTACACACTACATCCTTTATTTAGGTAGAAACAAAAATTAAGCCAGGTATGGTGATGTATGCCTGTAACCCCAGCACCGAGGGAGCCTGGGGCAGCAGATCACAAGGTTAAGGCCAGTCTGGACAACTCAGCAAGTTCCTGTCTTGAAATAAAAAATAAAAAACACTGGGGATATAGTTCTGGGCTAAGGCCTTATCTCTACTCCTCAGTACCAAATAAATGAATACATAAAAAAATATTAAAAATGATTCAAAACTACAAAAAATTATACCTAGTTAGCACCTTTCCTTTTCCCTTCTGGTGTTGAGAATTCAATTGGGACAGATGGCTGAACTTCTATCTTTCTCAAAGACTCCAACTTATATAATGTAACTGCTGTGTTGCCACCAAGATGCTCTAAAACTACCCAATGCTGTTCTGCCTTCTTACACAGAACACGCCACATGCATTCAAGGAGCACCTGCTGGCCCACAGCAGACCAATCCCAGTGTTCTGCAGTATGACTCTAACGTGCAGACTGCCTTGCACGGGGAGGTCCCAAACGCATCCTGTGCACCCACTGTTGAGCTCTGCCCTTCCTAACTCACTGCACCTGCAGCCAGCAGCTGCTGGAGGGAACCCGCTTCCCCTGCAGGACTTCCAGTTTCAGATCTGCCATGGGTCTTGAGCCAGACAACCAAGTTCATGGGGCCCAGATACAAGTGGAGAGAGTAGAACTAGGGTGCTTCTCTGCCCTGAGATCCAGTCACTCCAGACCCATCTCGAAAGCAACCACCTTCAGGAGGGATTTCCCCCGCAAAGTCCCCAATTGGATGTGGGGACTTCTTCCAACACCCCGAATACTGCAAACTCACCTCGCAGGGCATCTGCCAAGCCCCTCCCCGCCCTGCAGAATGTGCACATCCTAACCTCCTCTGCCTCCTGCCTGCTGGAGGCCCCCGTGGCAGCTGCCTCTGAGACGGGCCCCACTGACACCCTGTCTGCTACTCACACCCTTCCGCAACCACCTAACTGTGAGTGAGGGCTGGACCTCATGACTCATGTCTAACCTGCACAG
The DNA here is from genome assembly GCA_004363535.1 of Dasyprocta punctata. Lineage (NCBI taxonomy): Eukaryota > Metazoa > Chordata > Mammalia > Rodentia > Dasyproctidae > Dasyprocta > Dasyprocta punctata. The sequence continues at coordinate 15,933 of RJWM01025838.1, read as the reverse complement.
GACACCAAAGCGACTGACGGGATGGCACTTCCAAGAGGAGGGTGGGTTACAAAATGACTCCAGCCTCTGTGTGTGTTGTCTCTCGCTCTCACTCTGGAGGGAGCCAGTTGCCACGTCATTGGTAACCCTGAGGCCCATGTGGCAGGGAATGGATATCTCCGGTCAGCGAGGACCAAGGCCCACCAATAGCCACACGGGCGTGGATGTGGGCCCTCCCTCCAGCAGCCCAGCCACTGGTGATCTCACAGCTCAGCTGGCACCCAGATTGTAGTTGAGCCAGAGATACCAGCTGAGCCCACCCCAATTTCTGACTCACAGACTGGGCAATAAGAAGTCCTTGTTTGCAGGTGCTAAATTTAGCACAATTTGTTAGGTAGCAATCAATACTTAATATAATCCTTTAAGAGTTAAAATAGTACTTTGCTCATCTGTAAATCCTTGATTCAGAACCAGTTGGGTTTTTAAAAAAATGTTTACTGAATTAAGGGTGAATCAGTCACTCTACTGTTGCTGTGACAAACTACCTGACTCCTGCAGCCTAAAAGAGGAAAAATTTATTTTGACTCATGGTTTCAGAGGGTTCAGTTCATGATCAGCTGGTTCCAAGGTTAAAACATGGTGGAAAGGCCCAGCCAAGGAAAGCAGCTCAACCCATAAGCAGAATGAGAAAGGAGGAGTCAGGGTGATGAATACAGCTTCCCAGGCCAAGCCCCGCTGAATCACCTCTAGCAAGGTCCCAGTTCCTAACAGCATGCTTAGCTTCAAACTCATTCATGGCTTCAGCCACTGATGAATACGCTGTCACCATGATCCAATCACTTTCGCAAAGCCCCAGCTCTGAGCACATCAGGCTTTGGGGGGACGTTTTAGATGTGAACTGTAACAGACAGAATGGATATCCTTAATTTGTTAAAAGGCTATGGTTCGATGAGAGAGAGAATCAGACGTTTAGTGAAATACAACAAATATGTGTATAGTAACTGTGACCAGTCCAAGAGGAAGGAGCCTGGTGCTAGGGAAGACTGTAGGAGGAAAGAGAGATGACCTCAGGATGGTGCGGGAAGGTTTTCTACAAGAGTAATGAACAAGCTGTGACTTGAAGAAAGGGCAGGCGTTAGTGAAGCAAGGAGGCAAAAAAGGCTGTTCCAGTCAGAGAGGTGAGTGTGTGCAAAGGCCCTGTGACCGGTACAGCAGGCAAACAAGCCTCTGGAATGCAGAGGAGAGAAGTGTGATGCAAGTTATGAGATAAGCCAGACTTCAGCATGCTTGCAGGCCACACTGAGGGTTCTGATTATTAACCAGAGTGGTCAACATGTTTGACGTGTGTATGTGTACACACATGTGCACACACATGTAGGGGTGGTGTGTTCAGAGCTGTCCTTCCAGCACATCATCTTGCCTGCCTTGTGGAGAGTGGATTCCAGGGCAAGAAGCATGGAAAAGGGCAGACTTACAAGCAGCCTACTACACGGGTCCTAGCAAAATGGCCTGAGAGCTGCAACTCTAGTGATCATAATGGAAACAGAAGTAAACAGAAAGCAAGTCGACAATGTGCATGACCAGGATTGCATGGAAGCGTGACAAGAGGGGTGTGACAGGGACCCTTCATGGTCGTTCAATGGCCACAGATGCTGGTGGCTACGGTGACCAAGGCTGAGAGCACTGAGGTCCTCTCCCAGCAGTGACGAGACGAGCCTTCAATCAAGAGGACTGTGCAGTGTCATGTTGGTTCATTTCCCTGTTCTCTGCTACATTCCAGATAAGAGAAACATCACAACACACCCGCCAGCCTCAGAACCGAGCTAATGCTTCCAGTAATGAATGAATTTTTGCCTAAGTGGCCAATTCAACCAATGGTACACAGACAACTAGAAATTTGGTTGTGACCGTGAAAGTGGTTCCCTTCTAGTTTCTACTGTAATAAGCAAGGCAGGTCTGCTGGTGGCCATTAAATGGCCTCTGTTTCATCTTAACAACAACAAGAGCATTTATTACTCCTATGTCCCAGCCTCTGCACATACACTGGCTCTGATCTTACAAAGAGACTCTTAACTTCCGCAACCAAGGAAGCTCAGACAAGCAAAGTAACTTCCCAAGGTAAACAAACAAAGTGGTGAGCTGGTGGAGGCAGAATTTGAACCTGGGTCTGCTAGACCTCACAGTCTGCATTCCTTCTCTAACACTGCCTCTGCATTTCAGCAGAATCTTTTTTTCAGGGCTACTTTACGCAGTCAGCCGGCTCACCCACAGAGTCAGTCCGCTTTGCTGCAGACAGCTGAAATTACAGGATTGATAGCTTTTTCCCTTTTCTTTCCATTCTGTAGCCAACCAGCACTGATTAGGAATGGAATCCCTAATTAACCGTGCCCACGGCACAGCAGGTGAGGACCCGGGCACCCTGGATCAGTCGAGCACAACACAGCTTCCAGGATGAGTGAGAAACAGCTACCACACGAAGCTGCTCCCAAGAGAGAGGGAGCTGGGAGACGTCACCTTTATTGGATCTGTTGAAGGAAAATGCTGCACCTTTTTAAAGCATGCTTTTAAAAAGTAGTGAAGTAGAAAAAAGAAGCAGCGGTCTCATGTGGATGTGTCACAGTGAGCTTAAAATAACACGGTTTCCAGGTGTGTGAACGCGCAAAGAACCGCCTGTGGGGAGAGCTGTGCTCTGGGGTCCCTGGAATCCTACACAGAGGTCTACAGGGCAGAGAAGCCCGGGGTGCTCCTGCTGGAGGTGGATAGGGGAGCCCCTCAGAATCCCATGCTTACAGGAGAGGCACCAGCAACCACCAGCCCCACAAACTCAAAGGCTCCAGTCTCGGCGTCTCTCTCACAACTTGCTCATCATGTTGGTCCACGGTCCCATAGAAGACCCACTGCTAGTGTAAAGCATAGGATCAGACCCACAATCCCAAGTTCAAGGACTCGGCACCCCCAGTTCCGTCACTTCCCAGGTTTCCCCAAGTGTACAGATCGACCGGGCAACACCAGCCCAACCTGTCGGCTCTAAGCTGGGTCACTCTGCTGCCCCCAACTATGTCCCCTGTGGCCTGCAGCTAACCTCCGTATCTCACTGCTATCATGGAAAGAGAGAAGGGACGGGAAGAGGGTCTGGAGTCTACCGCCTTACCTCGGGCGTCAGCGCGTTGTTGTCTGAGGTCTGGCTGGACAGCAGGATGTGCGTGAAACCCTCTTCCTTTCGCACCACGATGTCCCGAAATCGGCAGTTGCTTTCATTCTGGCGGACGCTGTACCTGAGCCTCTTATCAAAGACGTAGTCCTTCTCGGCCTCCAGCTTCCTCTTCACGGGGCTGTGCAGGTTCAGTGCCCCGTTGGTCAGAGCAGAGCCTTCAAAGGTAGACAAGCAAAGTGAGAAACGGACACAGGCCACGATCGTGCCGGAACACAGCCAGAGAGGGCCTGGATTCTCAATGCAAAGTGCGGACGGGGCTGGGCCCTGTGCGGTCCCTGCTGGTGGGAGGCGGGGTGGTGAAGAGCCCAGGACTTTAACACCTAGCGGGCTCTCCGTGACGGGCCTGGCCATGTGGCCCTGACCCTCCGTCCCCCGTCCAGCACACTGACCTGTGAGCAGGGCATTACTCTTGGACTCTTGGCAACAAGGAATCCCTGAGCCCTGTCCACTGGTGAACACATGTGACTGTAGCCACCAGCCTCTCTCTCTGACTTGTATTCGTAGCATGACCTCACTCAATACCAGAGCTGGGGTGCTGAGACCCCAGTGCTTCCCATGGGACTAGATGTCCTGAGCTTAGGGAGGTGAGAACCAAGCAGGCAGGGTCTTCCTGTCTCTCTCCTCTTCCAATCAGCTACAAGGGCTTTGCATTTCTATGTCTTACATATTAGCAATCCAGGTGGCCAGAGAGTGGCCTGATTGAAAAGGTTTGAAAACTAACTGAAAGATCCAGATTCCAGATGCTTCCCAGCCGTCCACCTTGCTGTTAGAAGAAGCAGGAGCTCCTGGGAGTCCCAAGGAAAGCACGTCAGGTCTACATCCCCAAAACTTCCTCCAAAGCAAGTCTGGAAACATGCTAAAATGTGTATTTTGAAAACTTTCCAGCTTGGGGTATGGAGATGGACCACAAATTGTCACTATCAGAAGTGAAAGAGGGTCATCGCTACTGATCATACGGACATTGAAAGGGTAATGAAGAAACAGGATGAACAACCCTGCCCCTTGATTTAATAGCTTAGATAAAATAGAACAATCTCCTTGGAAGACATACAAATTTCCAAAATACACATGGGGCAATACGTAAGCTCAGTAGGTCTCTATTAAACAAATGGATTCAATAATTAACAATCTTGTAAAAGAAAATGTACTAGACCCAAGTGAATTATACCAAACATCTATGGAAGAAATACCACTAACTCCCACAATCTGTTTCAGAAATCAGAATCAGAGGAACTTCCATGTTGTGGCATTACTCAAATACCAAATAAAAACCAAATAAAGACGTGATAAGAAAACAACTCAAGACCAACATCGCTCATGCACATGGATTTGAAAGTTTTCAAAAATATTAGCAAATCAATGCTAACAGTGGAAAAAGACAACTATGTGCTACAAACATATGCAAAGCTGATCCAACATTGGAAAATTAGTCAGTGTAACCTACTGTATCAGTAGGCTGAAGGAGAAAACAATCCTATGGTCAGATCAATTGATACAAGAAAAGCATGTGACAAAATCCAGCAAAAAGGTACTTTCCAACTTGACAAAGAACAGGTATCTCTGGCCACAAGATATCTCTGGCTACCATGAGGCCTAACGGTGAGAAGTTACATGCCTTCCCTTCAAAATCTGAAACAAAGCTGGGTGTGGTGGTGCAGGCCTTTAATACCAGGACTCCATCAACTGAGGTAGGAGGAGCATCGTGAGTTCACATTATAGCTTGGGCTATAACGTGAGCAAGGATGGCTTGAACTAAATAGTGTGACCCTGCCTCAAAAAAATAGGGCCAGGAGTTTGGCTCAGTGGCTTAAGCGCCTGCCTGGCAGGTGGGAGGTTGAGAGTTTGATCCCTGGTACCGCAAAAGATCTGAAACAAGGAAAGGATGTTAACTGTTTTGCTCAACATCACCTTGGAAGTTGAAGCTAGCGCACAAACACAAGGAAAAAAAGGAAAGGGAAAGAGAAAAGGAAAAGGAAAGGGAAAGGGAAGAAAGGGGAGTGAAGGAAAGGGCGGGTTCCAGAAATTGAAAAGGAAGAAATACAATGAATTTTGGTTACATATGGCAAGATTATTTAGAAAGCACTGAAGAATTAAAGGAGAAAAAAAAAATCAACTGTTCCTGGAACTAATATGCAAATTCAGCAAGGTCACAAGATACAAGGTAAATATTCAAGTCCATAATTTCCTACATATCAGCAATGGTCTAGAATTCGATATTCTAAAATACCATTTGCAAAAGTACCCAAAATATGAAATACTTATATATAAATCTAATAAAATATGTACAGAACCATTTTGTAGGAAACAACAAAACTCTAATGAAAGAAATCAAAAAGGATCTAAATAAATGGAGGAATATTCTGTGTTTGTAAATTAAAACATTCAACAATTTTAAGACATCAATTCTTCCTAATTTGTTCTATAGGTTCAATGTAATGCCAGTCAAAATTTCAGCATATTTTGTAGATATTGTCAAACTTGTTCTCTATCTAGGAAGGAAAAATGACCCAGAATAGCCAAAATAATACGTTAGAGTAAGAACAAAGTTTGAGAACTCCCACTGCCTGATTCCAACACTTAATATAAAGATACAATAATCAAGACAGTGAAAAGATTGATGTGTAAGATCAATAGAATGGCAACCCCAGAATAAATGTAGAGAAGTGACCTTTGCCAACAGAGTAAGGACAATTCAGTGGAGAAAGGACACTTTTTTTCAACAAATGGTACTGAAACAGACATCCCATTTACAGGAGAAAAAGTGACCCTAGACACAGACTTTACACTTTTCACAAAAACCAACTCAAAATGAATCAGCGCTACGTGCAAAATGCAAAACTATAATACTTCTAGAAGATACAAGATAAAACCCTAGGCACCTTGGGTTTGGTGATGAGTTTTCAGATACAGCACCAAAAACAAGTTCCATGAAACAAAAAATTGGTAACTTGAATTAGTAACTTCAGGTTATTAAAATTTAAAACTTCTGGTCCTTGAAGGACACTGAAAAGAGAATTGAATATATGAGAGATTTTGTATCCAAAATATAGAAAGAACTCTTGAAAAAGGGAAAGTAAGAAAACAAACAACCCAATACTTAAAAATGGAGGAAAGAGCTAAAAAAAGATACTTTAGCAAAGATACAGGCAGCAAATAGCTTATTGAAAAATGTTCATCAACGTTTTTCATTAGGGAATTAAAACAATGAAATGAAGGCCAAGAGACATATACATACATCAGTCAGCTAACATCCAAACTCCTCGCAACACCAACTGCTACTGAGGGCACAGATTAACATGGATTCTCATTTGCTGCTCATAGGAATATGAAGTGGTACAACTACTTTAGAAGGCCATCTGGTCTTCTCTAAAAACTAAAGAGATCCAGGCATGGTGGTATACACTGTAATCCCAGCTACTTGGGAGGCTAAGGCAGATTCAAGCCCAGGCTGGGAAACACAGCAAAACCCTGTCTCAAACTAAAAAAAAGATGGGGTGCAGCTCAGTGGTACAGCACTTGCCTACCATACTCAAAGCCCCATGTGCAAAATGAAATGCAGTCTGAGCACGCACAATCCAGCAATCATCACCATTTCTAAGAATTCATGCACCAAGGCTATTTGGAAGCCTTCATCCACAAAACAATATAAAACAAACAATCACCCCAAATTGGAAGCAACTGATAGGTCCTTTAATTGTGGAATTAATAAACAAACTGGCACATCCATATAATGGAACATTTACTCAATCAATAAAAAGAAATGGCTATCAAGACACAAAAATCAATGAATTTGAAATGCACATTGCTGGGTAAACAAAGTCAGCAGGAAAATCACTGCATTATGGGACTCCAGTTAGATGACATTTTAGAAGAAGCAAAGCAATAATGACAGTGAAAAGATCAGTGCTTTCCAAGTGTTCAGAATAAGAAATGAGTTAAACAGGTGAAGCATAGGGGATTTTCTTTAGGACAATGAGATGATTCTGTATAGTATCGTAATGGAAAATACAAGACATTCAGCACTTGTCAAAACCCAAAGAACTTTACAGCACAGATAGCAAACGTGAAAGCATGCAAATTTTAAAATATCATTTGGGAAGCTGTGGGGTCCCAGGATGGCATGCATAATGTGACAAAAGAATCTTCACAGTTTTATTATGTAGGAAACGACCTCACTGAAGGTTGGAGGGAAAGGGGCTAACATAAGTAAATGTGAGAAATGAGCGGACACAGTAAAGTTAAAGAAAAACATGCCCTGTGTAAGCTCCATCCTGCAGTGGCTACCGCCGATTCCCACGGAGGAGAGAATTGACCACTCTGAGGCTTCAGGGCAGGTACACGGGAATAGAGATTCAGCAGGAGGGGAGGAGGTGGGAGGTGCAAGATTTCACCCCAGGAAGGGAGTTTACAGGTGAGCAGACATCACAAGACGCTGGTGTGCAGCTTAATCCCAACCCAGATGGTTGTGTACAGAGCTAAGTTAGAAAACACACACGTGTTTCCTTGCTCTGCCAGCTGACAGGACCCAGAATCAAGACATTCCCAAGAGCGAAGTGCACACCTGGGCGGGCGGCGGAGCTCAGTTTCCAGGAGCATGCCCCATGAATGGCACTAGGGCACCTGGAGAAAGGCCAACTCCAAGGAGCGGGCAGGAGGGATCCGAGAGGTTTGGAGCACCAGGGTGCTTAAAAAGAATGCAACAGAACGACCTCCACAACGATGGGGGTTTGTCAACAGGACACCAGAGCCAACGGAAAGACTCCTCATGACCGAAGCTGGAACAACTTGAGCAATGAAATAAACGACTATTGGATCATAACTAAAAATACAAAATATCTATGAATCCATATTGATATAAATATATGACTGAATAAATAACAAATGCAGGAAAAGAGACCGATCCTCCAGATAAGAGAATCTTAGATAATTTGCACAGCTACCCCAGCTTTGAGGATGAGCTTTGCACAGTGACTTCTTCCCCAAAGCACGGTGAGGGACAGGGGTTGGGGAGACCTGACAGATTCATCTCAGCCATGACCATGGACGAGAATGGGCGACACCAATCATGGTAGAGCATGTCCAGCATATAGAACCTTGACACAATGGGATGGGAAGGACATTCATCCTCAGGGGTCTTCCCCCAAACTGACAACCCCAGAGCAATCATGAAAACAGAAACTGCAAACAAATCCCAATGCCAGGACATCCTACGAAATACATGAGAAGCTGTCCTCAAAGCCTCAAGGTAATCTAAAATAAGAAAAGTCTGAGAAACTGTCACAGCAAAGAAGAGTGGAAGGAGGCATGATACCTACATGTAATACAATTTTTCCCAGAAGTTAGGTAAAAACTAAGGAAACCTGAATGAAGTGGGGACTCTAGTTCATGATAATCTATTAATCCTGGCTCATGGATTTTAACAGAGGTCCCATGCTAAGATACGTAGGTCTTCATGGAAACTGGGTGCGGATATAAGAACCCCATGTCAGCGCTCCAACGTTTTTTGTAATTCTAAGAGTTTATTTTAAAGAATGCATCTTGAAAATCAAGTTCATTAAATGGCAGCACGTCCCAAGCGGCTATGACGCACAGCCAGGTTGGAAAACTTTGACCTGTGGCTCCAGCATCCGATGGCTGGAGAATGGTCACCGGTCAGCCTGCTGGGCATGCGGTGCTGCTGCTTTGGCTCCAGAGCCAGGCCTTGAGGACAGGAGACCGCACAATCCAGGGAGGCCTCCTTCCCCCAGGAGCTGCCCACAGGCAGGGGTGGCAGCCTCCTGACAAGCCCTCTGCAGAGAAGCTGAAGCTGGCGGATAAAGGTCTGAACGCCTCGTGGATCTGTCACCTTGCGTGCTGGGTGGGGTCAGGGCTGCTCTGTGTGGGACGAAGCCGCATCTCCAAGATGACCTCACTGGGCACTGACATGGGGAGGAAGAGGAAGGGCACAAGGAAGCAGTGAGGACTGAGTAGGTGCTAAGCACTCTGCAGGCTGGGTCGGAAGAGAGGCCTCGAACACTCGCAGGCGAGCCCTGCCTCAGGAAGACCAGTGTGTGGACACGGCATGGCCCTGCTCCGTGTTCCGAACCTCAGGGAGGGCAGAAGCATCGGATAAGGAAACACGCTCCAAGAGCCCAGTTTAAACAGTGAATAGACAACGGCTCTTAGTTGCTTTAATCCCCAGAGCCCACTTTGAGCAAAACTGATCTGGAGAGATCTGCAGCAGAAGCCTTGCCTCTAACGACAGCAGGTCTTGAAGACGAGGCCACAGCTCCGCGTGGCTTTGCTCAGCACTGTGCTTGTGGCGCCCAGAGCCTGGGGCCCTGCGGGTGCCCTCAAATCCTCACCTGACCTCAGCCAGAAACAACAGGGAGCAGACCTGCATCAGCACCAGGGGTCTGGAGCACAGAGCAGGGGTCAGACACGGATCAGGGTACAGACCAGGACAAGCGCTGGGCCATGCCGTCCTGCAGGCCAGGGTGGGGAGGCTGAGCAGCAAGGGGACCACTCTGCTGGCGGCAACGATACTGCAGGGCACAGGGGACAGGGACGCGCCAGTGTCATCCCGCAGCTTCTGCAAAACCGCCTCGTTCTGTACTTTTCCATTACTCAAAGCAACTGGGCTTTGTCAGACAGCAAGATGGGATGGAGGGATGATTTAATGAACTTCAGAAGGCGAACACGAGCGTTTAATTAAAAGGTTGCGTCGAGGGAGCCGTTTCTTCGGGGTTCACCTCGAACTGATCCAAACTGGCTGGGCTCTGCAGTAGCCTGGGCAGATCTGGGCCACGGGTTTGCAGGGGCCTCCCAGAAGCCGAGCAGCCTGGGGCCTCAGGAGGGGCCGGGCTGGGGTGACACCCTCCAGCCGCCCGGCAGTCACGGCACTCATGAGCGGAGGCTGTCACAGGAGGAAGACTCAGGTCCCCTTTCTGAGCAGTTCTAAGTTGCTCAACAGCTCCGCAGGGCGGCCACTGTGGGTTGGTTTTACAGATGAGGATAAGTGAGTACCTCGTGGAGGCCACAGAGATCTTAAATGGAGGAGGCAGGACTGCAGCCGACGTCTCTTGTCACTCATTTCTACAAAAGCTAATTATGGGCCAGCTGCTGTGCGAGGACACAGGAATCCCTGCCCGCATGGGGCTGCTTCAGTGGGGCGCTCAATTGTTGGCAAGTAACTCATACCAAAAATAAGTGAGACTCACAAACAAGAAGGTGGGTGACACAGGACCGTGCGGGCTGACTCTGGGCACGAAGCCACTGGGCACAGGGTGAAGCAGTCCCCAGACAGATGAGGGCTCCGGGACGGGATGACGTGGGTAGGCTTGGGATTCTGCTGGGACGCCAGACATGCACTCGGGGAGCTGCGATGACGTTGGATCAAGAAGGGACAGGAGGTTCCCCAAGAGCCTGGGCCACGTCACCCGCAGCAGCGACACTGGGTTCTGCATCTCCGGCCCCGCACTCTGGGCCTGTCACCCGCCCTCTGGGCCATCGTGTCTCCCGAGAGCCTGCCACAAGCTGGCTGGACAGGCACCAGGGGACACCAGTGTACCGGGAGCACAGGAGACAACATGGGAATCCCGGCCCGTGTCTGGCAAGGAGGAGAAGCTGGGCAGCCACATGAGCGCGGGCACATCCGCTCCTTGTGCCTCAGCCGGGTGAAAAGCAGCTGCTTTCCGGGGCTGTTTTGAACCTGCTTCACTAGAGACCTGGCAGGTCACCCAGGCGCCTTCCTGGTGTTGGCTGATGGACACGGCGCGGGCAACAGAGGGATGAGCCATGGTCCTTTGGTACCGTGCTCTCCGTCCCCACCCTCCCCAGGCCCAGGCCAGAGACGGCATCTCAGCCCCCGACAGGACTCCACACCCAGGAAACCGGGTGAGGGCCATCCAAGCGGCACTGCTGCATTCCAGCCCTGCACCCCATCTTGTGAGCCCTACTGGGCCCTGAGTGTCACACGTGGAACAGAGACACCACACCTGCCTCCCAGCACAGTGGCAGCTGGAGGACACAGCAACACAAGGCTCACAGCAAACTCCCTTCCTGCTGTACCCCTGCTGTCCCCCAAGCACTGCTTCAAAGCCCAGAGGACCCTTTCCCATTAAGGCAGCGCCGCAAACTCCTCTGCCCCGGCAGCTCTGCGCCAAACACAGGGAAGAGATGGGGAAAACTCAAAAGGAGAAATTCACTAAGCTGAGACCTCGCTCGCAAACACAGTAATCATCTCTGGGAACCAGAGGCAGAGCGCGGACACACTGCGGGGAGCGGGGCTGGCGGCGGGGGACGCAGGAACAGGACCCTCAAACCAACGGGGACTCAAAGTCTTCCCTGAACGACAGGAAGGAGACCCCGGCTCTGGGCCATTCATGGTCACCGGGGGCTGAGCGAGTCCTGCTACACCAGGAAGGCACAGCAAAGCTAACAAGGATGCGCAGCCTACCGGGAACTCAGAGCCAGGTGGAGGCAAACATGAAACTATCAGAGAAGCAGGGTCGGGGGAGGGGGGAGCAAATAAAAATAAAAATAAAAATCTCCCTCTCAAACTGAGCCTCCACACCAAAATTCTGAAGCAGGCAGAAGTCCCATGCTTAGACAACCAACCCACAAAACCAAACTGGGCAGGGCGTGGTGGCGCACACCTATGATCCCAGCACACGGGAGGCTGAGACAGGAGGATCATTGCAAATTTGAGACCAGCATGAACTACAAAGTGAGCCCAACGCCCGCCTGAATACCAGCCTGAACTGTACAGTGAGACCCTGTTTAAAAAAAAAAAAACAAAAAAAACAGAAGCCTGAACTATTCCAAATACATTAACAAGAATATCATGAAACAAGAACTTTAAAACAGGACTATGTCAAATGCTCAAAGTGATAGGACACAAGAAAAGCACATTTAAAATAAACAAGAAGCCCTTGGACCTAGGGCAGCGGCGGGATTGTGGGCTGCCCCTCTTCCTCACCCCACGGACCTAGGGGGCCTGCAGGATCATAGGTCACCCTTCTCCCCACCCACCCAAAAGACCACAGCAGCCCATGGCCAGTCAGTGACCCCCTCCACCACCTGCAGAACCTTGCTGGGCTCATGGGAGCCTCAGCAACCCCTTACCCACACAGAGGACCTCAGCGGGATTGCGACAGCGTGGTGAGTTTCCCCCTCAAATCAAATAGAGGACCTCAGTGGGTGAACAGGAGCAGCTGCGAACTACACCCCTCCTCCAGCTGTAGGACTTTGGCGAACCTGGCAAGAGTGTGGGTGAATCCTTCCACCATACAGAGAACACCAGGTGGGCTGAGGAGAGTGCCGACAAGGCCACCCCCAACCTGGAGGTAATCCAAAGGGCTTACAAGACACCCAGGGACACTCAAAACTCAATAGTATTCCTGTACACAAACAACAAACTCACTGAGAGAGAAATTATGGAAATAACACCTTTCACAGTAGCATCCAAAAAAATGAGATACTTAGGAATCAACCTAACAAAGAATGTAAAAGACCTATATGCTGAAAACTGTAGTACTCTAAAAAAGGAGATTGAAGAGGAGGTTATGGAAAGATATCCCTTGCTCTTGGTTAGGAAGAGCCAGTATCGCAAAAATGGCCATACTCCCAAAACTGCGATACAGATTTAGTGCAATCCCAATCAAAATACCATTAACATACCTCATAAATTTAGAGAAAACATGCCTAAAATTCATTTCAAACAAAAGAGACCTAGAATAGCAAAGGCAGTTCTGGGCAACACAAGCAAGGCAGGAGGCATCACAATCCCTGACCTGAGATTATACTACAAAGCTACTGTGATAAAATCAGCATGGTACTGGCAAAAAAAATAGACCTGAGGATCAATGCAGATTAGAAGATGCAAACACAACAACAAAGACACTCAGCCACCTTATATTTGACAAAGCAGCTAAACATGTTCACTGGAAGAAAAGATAGCCTCTTTAATAAATGGTGATGGAAGAATTGGCTTTCCACACACCAAAGAATGAAACTAGACCCATGTCTATCAGCATGCACTAAACTAAAGTCAAAATGGGTCAAAGATCTAAATATTGAATAGAAACACTAAATCTATTGGAAGACAAGGTAGGTAAAAATCTTGAAGACACAGGGGTAGGCAAAGAGTTCATGAACAAAACACAAACCTACATCTAAGGCAACAATATGCAATATATTAACTAATATTGATTTCTTGCTGGGTTTTTTTTAAATTCTGTATTATTTCTACCCTTTTTTCAAAATAAAAATAAGTGAATAAAATAAACTAGAAATTTTCAAAGCAAAAGCAGAAAGAAAGAAATGAGTATGATGAGGGGGATAAAGAACTAATTGAAAAGCAAATACTGAATAGGAGAAAATATTTGTGTACCACAGGTAAAGGACTAATATCCCCAAACTGTAAAGGACTTTTAAGTATTTAAGATAAAAACGAAAACAAAAACTCCTCCAGAAAAAAAAATGGGCAAAAAATATGGACAATTAACAAACACTACAACAAAATGGCCTTGAACATAAGATTTTGACTTCATTTCAAAGAATACTACATATTAAAATTCATAATAAAATAAAGGAATATTTAAACTACAGTGAAATATAATTTCTTAGCCCTCAGGCCTGCAGAAACTGAACATTTCAAGAGTACATCACACTAGAAAGAATGTGGGAAGTCAGGCATTCTTTTAATTGTGGGTCGGGTGCTAAAAGGTACAGTCAGATATGGAAGGGAATTTGGTGATACCTGACAAAGTTGTCTTTGCATTTATTCTCAACTCACAAGCCTGCTTCTATAGTTTGACATGAAAATAGATCTCCGATGCTATAAAAACATGCATACATAAGATTATTCTTTATAGGGTTATCATTGTAAATATTGGCAACTACCTAAGATCCCCAAGCAGAGATTGCTGGCATAAACTCAGACATATCTACACAATGGAATATTATGGATCTGTAAAAAATGAAGATAACCCCTACAAACTAAAATGGGAAAATAACATAGGTAAATCAGCTTATTTCTGCAAAGAAGAAACACTTGAAGCACAAACCAGAAAACAATAAAATTGGTTACCCACACACAGTGGGTTCGGAGAATGGAAAAGAAGGGATAGATAGTTCTCCGGGTGTATCTTTGGGCTTGAATGCTTAGAAGTATGTTAAAGCATTTAAGATCTAGAATAAAATCAACAAAGAGGAAAAATAAATGCAAACAGAAGCGAACCTAACTATATTTAAAACAGTGTAACCACATTGAAGGGAGATGGGAGAAGAACCAATATAAATTACTTCCAGACACAGTATTATGAGTGTGCATCCTGAAATAAACCTCAAATTCTTATTAGTGAGTCTGCTGCACATAGTGGCAAGGGCAGAGCAATTCCCAAAGTAGTTCATGAACAGTACAGACTGAGTTAACTGTGATGTGAGAAACTGTCCTCTGTATGGAAGGAGGGGCAGACATACGGGATGGACAAGACAAGGAAGCACCTGGTGAGGTGAGAATGGAACCAGAGATACCTGTACAAACGCAAACCTACTGGATATACTTCCTAGCTCCGTCAGGGCAAAGAGCTCAGAAGAGATGAAATCTGAACAGCCATGAACCACCCTAGCTCCTCCGTGCTGGTTTCTGAATAACAATCATGACTACACTAAAGTAAGGCTCCCAGGGCTTGAACAGACACAATACCAGTCAGGCTGCAAAATCTTGTGTCTGGAGGTAAGGACATGCTCAAAAGAATAAGCAGACATGTCAAAAGGACATACAAAGTAGCTTCAGTGGGCACTGCCTGGCCAACCTAGTACAATTTAAACATCAAACTAAATAATGGCAGGAATGGATTATAAACCATTGTATAAAGTAAGAATCCTTAAGTCTGTGAGGATAATGATGGATGAGGAGTGGGAGGTGGGTGGATGGATGGGTTGAGTAGATGGATGGGGTGGATGAGGAAGAAGGAATAACACCATCATCAAGAATTCCAGGGAAGACGCATAGCCTCGATCTAATCTCAAAGACACATCAGGTAAACCTAAAACCCTCAGTAAAATAATCAGTGTGTATCCTTCAAAAATGGCACTGTCATTAAAGACGGTGGAAAACTGTGGCAGGTTATAGGAGACTGAAGAGACATGGTGACTCAAGTATCAGGAATTCTAGACTAGACTGGGTCCTATCTTGGAGGAAATAAGTATCTGTAAGACACTGGCATAATAGAGAAAACTGAAATATGGGCTGTAGATTAAGGGTACTGCAGCAATGCAAAACTTCTGGAATTTCATAACTATTGTGTTTACTTAAAAAAAACATACTTTGTCTTAGAAAATATCCACACTAAATATTAAGGAGGTAAGGATACATTATTTGCATCATCTGTGTGTGTGTATATATATGTTAGGGTTTATACATTGTGTCAACTTGAGAAGTCTAGCAGCTTAATTAAGTAAGGCAGCAGCTCTACATCCTGGGGTGTAGAGCATAAGCATTTACCTGGCCATTGTGTCAATCTGAGAAGGCCAAAAGTTTAGCTGAGAGACTCAGCAGGGAGCCAGGGTTCTTACTTTGTAAACAGCCTCATCCTGTGCAAAGGAAGGCAAGGATGTTTGTGAATGCTACACCCACCCTGGGGGGGGGGTGTCCTGTGTACTATATAAAGGAGGAGAAGAGGCTTGCTCTTGCTCCTTTTACTTTGGCTGCTTTTGTTTGGTTGCTGCCTTGAAGTGTTGTTCCTGTGCCATGC
>RJWM01025837.1:17670-28894 GCA_004363535.1 Dasyprocta punctata | reverse complement strand
ACACAGGCTACTTTTGTACCTCTATCACCTTCATAAAACAATGCTCGTTTTAAAATCAACAAGTCTCTCTGAATTTATCATTGAACTTCTTTAAGTGTGTCATACTTTATGTTTATAGGTATCCAATAAATATTTAAAAAATCAAATTAAGAGTCTAATAAGAGGAAATGATGTTGAACTCCAGGGCAGATAGTACTTTAATTACCTTCACTGTTGAGCTTACTATGTGAATATTTAGGATCATAAATGGCTACATCCAACTGTCTCTTATTTGTTCAGCTACATTTTTTGAGTCCTACATACCAAGTGTGCTGGAAGTTGGGGACAAAAAGGGGTCAAGGGTCTTCCATCAGCAGGATGTCTTTAGGGGTATTTAGCTGGAATAGGTGCTAGAATAGATCAGTGATTAAATCACAATGTTGCTAATGTCCAGATAACTGGTGTAATTTTTTTAGTCCATTTAGCCATATATCATTCTCCATGACTTCTTCTGGGCTTATATTGTTGGTTACAAATGGAACTTGGTGATAGGATATGTGTGAATCTGTGTCAAAACATTATCACAATGGGGAGAACTCATCTAAAATATGTAGCCAGAGTTGACCAGTAGGATTATGTTTTCTTACAATGAACATTTTCACAGCTAAGATTATGTCATTGTTCTGGTTTTACAGCTATGTACATGAACCCTTAGAATTTAGACTCATTTTAAAAATTAAACTGATGCTTTACAGGAAAATAATTCTGTCTGTGGGTACTTCTTTGTATAAATGTTGCTGAGTTAAGTTGTTTCATGTTAGACTATTGGGCTAGAAGAACTGGTCCAGGGTCTGCTAATCTACACATAGTCTTTGGAAGAATTAGAAAAAAGGTTTTTATAAAGGTGAATGAGGAAGAAACACTCTTTTTCTGTATGCTGATTCAGCCTTTTGCCAGAGCACAGAGTTTAGTAAACAGAGAACAGATTGAATTTCAGTCCCATATCTTTTTGTGCTTTGGACAAAGTGCACAAAGCTAGATGCTAGCTCTGATATTTGAAGTTGAACCTGTGATCCTATTAATGATATATGTTGTTTGGGTTACTTTTCTCATTGCTGAGACAAAATACCCAGTACCCAAAGTTAAAGGAGGAAAGGTTTATTTTGACTCATAATTTGTAGAGCTTTTAGTCTGTAGTCATCTGGTTCAGGGTGGTATGGCAAAGGGCAGTTGAAGAGGGGAAACATTCCATGGTGTAACAGGCAGGAGGCAGCAAGCAGTGAAGCAAGCCTCCTTTTCCTTTTTATCCCATGCAGGCTACAAGTCTTTTGGGTTGTGCATTCACAGCAAGTATGGGCATTTCCAAAATTCACACCAATAACCATGCTAAACCAATCAGTAGACTAATTTAGTACTACACCATCTTAATCTCAGAATTGCACATCCTAAATCCAACCAGTTATGAAAAGCTTTACCTATGCATGCATGAGGCTTTGGGGGAAACGTCAAGATACCAGGCATAATATACGCCTAGATTTTAACCTTAAAGAGAGGTACTACTCTGTTTCCACAAAGATTATCTATTTAAAAAATAATAACAATCAAATAGGGTGACAATATAACAAGTATGGAAAAATGGAACTTTAAAAGTTCTTGAGAGACAAGTGGCTTTCCCAAGCTTTCTTATACCTAGGTCGTAGTCCCCACCCCTTCCTCAGCACAGCCCACATGAGTGGACAGAATATGCAGATGCTTGACCTAGAGGTGAGAATGTGTCCAGTTTTGGTTTCCACAGGGGAGGGAGGGAACAGAAGATGGCGGAGAGTGATAAAGCAAACCTCCACACACATGTGTATTGCTTTATTATATTCCTACCCCACTTTGTTCCTTGCTGTAAAAGACCCTACATTCTGGCAAACAGGGTGGTGATGATTTAAGGCTAATGATACCCCTCCATCTCCACAGAGCTAGGTTTGAATAAAACATTTTTTTTCTTAACATCGGAATAAATGGCCTTCTTTGATTTAGTCAGTGGCAAGCAAATCAGCTTGAGGGTAAGTACCTGAGCAGCTGCAAGAAACTTTACTGAGCAGAACATGGATTGGATTTCAGCCCCACTCATACTCTACTGTATCTTTTTGTGCTTTGGACAAAATGTCTCATCTAGACACTAGCTCTGGTAGTTAAAATTGAAGTGAAACTTAATTTTTGACTCTACTAATAATATAAGCCTAATTTCTAGCCTTAAAAAGAGGCCTAATCCTATTTCCACAGACTGCCCATTAAGCGATAATAAGCAAAGAGGGTAATAGGAAAGATTTAGAGGTGACATAGCATGTATGGCATAGATTGTGATGATAGTTTTGTTTTTCTCCAGTCACGCAGTTGTATGCATTAAACTGTACAGCTTTTTGTTTGTCAATCATACCTGAATAAAGTGGCTAAGTTTTAAAACCTTTTTATGCTAATGGCACTTCTAGGGACTCATTATTATGTCCTCTCACATAATGCTTAAGAGTACTTCATGTCTTGAGAGATCACCTTAGTATTATTTGTTTTATATGTTCTCTGGGACAGATGTGAGTGGAAATTGTGCAAAAGTAAATAGCATTAAACAATCTATTTTTCAATGAATGACAGGTGTGTGGTTCTGTACACCGCTACAGTATTTCACAAATGCTATTTATGCTCTCTCCAGTTTATTTTACTTTGGTTATTTGTGAAGAGCCTAGGAGGCATGTTATATTTTTAATTGCATCATTATTGCAAGATCTTAGTGTTAAAGACTTAGTTCTCTTTAAGTTTAACATATTAAGAAAAGCCCTCTTAACATAAGTGAATCTAAGCAGGTGTTGATAGTCCCAGCAATATAGTTTCCTATCTACACTTACTCATCAACTTGAAGTGCATTTTATGTAATTTAATTTAAATAAGATTGAGTAGATAGATTAATTTATCCTCTATTTGATATAGTAGAGAAATGTGTTCTATACAATGATAACCTTGAGTCTGAATCTACCCCATTGCTGCGAAAGAGCTACTGAGCCAAGGGCCTTGTCTGGTTCATTCCAGCATGTCCAGATCTTGTCCTGTGGTCACCACATTGAGTATATTTTCAATAAATAATGAATTAATAAAGCCAGGCGTGGTGGCGCACACCTATAATCCCAGCATTCGGGAGGCTAAGGCGGGAGGATCATTGAGAGTTTGAGACCAGCCTGGGCTACAAAGCGAGTTCAAGGCCAGCCTGAACTGCATAGTGAGACCCTGTCTCAAAAAATAGGACTGGGGATCCAGCTCAGTGGCCTAAGTGTCTGCCTGACAGGCGTGAAGTTGTAAGTTAAAAAATAGAATTAATAGCTGCCAATTACATCACCAATAAATTTTTATTAAATATAAAGAATACTAATATTTCACGCTTACTCTAGGACTAGATGGGGCAACTAAAGAACAACAGAAAATTAAACTTAGGGTGTATTTTATTGGATTTTAAATCCATTATGTGTTTCTACATCTAGAGAAAGCTTGCAGGAAGCCTACAGAGAATAGGCCAATCTGTACCATAAATTAAAAGAATAGAAAATACGGCTGAGCAGAAAAAGGAGGGTGTTTTATGCTCACTCCCATTAATGATCCCTCATTTTATCATCATGACTGGTTCTGGAAGGAAGCTAAAGAAATGAGGGGACAAGTTCAGAAAAATGAACACTGAATCAAAAGAAAATTTTAGGTTTACAGTAAACTTATATTATTAATTTTAATGTATATTTTTGTATCAACAGAACACATTTTCTGGCAGGTGGATTATGTGGTATTTTTTGTGAATCTAAATTTCAAAGATATAGTGAATGGTATGGTTACATATATATGTAATTGTGTATAAACTGTGTTTGCCAAGAATATTTCTGCCTCATTTTAAGAATACATGTTTTGTGAGTTGTCACACCAACTTTCTATACTTAGGGAAAATGCAAGAGTTTATGACCTGGATTATCTGAAATCACATATGAATGCAAATCAAGCAATTGTTAGCATTTCCATTTGGGCTGCTAATTACTTGGCGTATATCTGCAGCTCCTTAAGGCCACACGCTTGTAAATTACTGCATTAAGTATCCAGGCCAGCAGAACATATTTAAATGACTGTGATATGATCATAATTTAAAATGTTATATATAAGGAACCAGAACCTAGATCCCTCCAATGTGCAGTTCACAGTAGGGTTCACACTTCTATAAGCATCTAATGCTGCAGGTGATCTGATTGGGGAAGCTCAGCTGGCAATGCCAGGGTTAGAGAGCAGCTGTAAATGCAGATGGAACTTAGGTCTCTCTCTTGCCACTCATTTCCACCTGTACACCTGGCTCCCGTTTCCTTGGGCTGGGACCCCTGACATAGAATATAAATACTCCTAAGAGAGAATAATCCTAAATTTTAAGTGGGTCGGTAAAGATATGCCTTCCTTTACTAATGCAGGGGCTGAATATATATAGCATTTTGATGTGGAGGTGTTTTTTAAAGTCAGGTGTTCACAGTTAGGGCAATATGAGGGTAATAAGGTCCCACTGTGTGTCAGGAAGATGATACATACTATAAGAAGGTCTGAGAAGAAGGGGATTAATGAAAGTTTGAGTGGCCATGGTAGGCTGTGTAAGGAAGATCAGAGAGCTGAAATGGATATTTGAAAGTTGATGACTTACCTACATTTTGTATCACTTTCCTCCAAATTCCATTTGGCTATTTTCTTGAGTTAGTTTGTTTGATCATCCCCAAATGTCTCAATTGGTTTGAAATCTGCCAGTTGGCTATTTTTATCCTATTGCTGTGTCTGTGAAGCACTTTTTTCAGATGGTAAAGAGCAAAGTTAGAAAGAGAAAAGGTTTATTAGATCACAACTTCATATTTTAGCTATATGCAGCTCCCTCTCAGTAATCTGCATGAGGACCATCTGTATTTTTGGATTATCTTTAGAAATAAGTAACGGCTGGGAAATTTTCTCTTCAACATTTCTTGTAAACTCAGGACACACGAGTGCCTTATTAAATGTCATGCTAAGGTTTTTATTTTTTTTGACACCGGGGATTGAACTCACAACCTCGCACCTGCCAGGCAGGTGCTCAGCCACTGAGCTAAATCCCTGGCAGTGTTAAGGGTGTATGCTCAGTTCTGCTGAGAAAATGATAAAGCTAACAGAATGCATTTGAAGATGTAATTTTGGAAATTTGGATGTCAGACCTGTGTGAGGAAAAAAAATGTGGAACAGTGGAAAGAATATTAGATGTGGTCAGAAGACTCAGGTGTTGGTTTTGTTGGCTCAGTTTATTAGGTCTGTGATCTCAGTGAAGGCATTAATTTTTTCAAGTCTCAGATTCTTATCTGGCAGAAGTAGCTATTAGTGCAGGCCCATTTATCACATACGAGTAAGCTATGAGGTTCAAAAGAGATAAAGAGAAGACCATATTACTGTGAAAATTACTGCACGCATCTGCAGGTCATTTCATTACTCTCTTGGCCCTAAATTACAATCTCAGTGTTTGTATGTGGAGGTTTCTAAAGTTCGACTGCACAAAATAAAAATGAAATGACTACACAAGATACCCTTTAGTCTATCCTGCTGCCTTGAAACAGATAAGGGGATATTGTTTCAACTTACGAATGCAGAAATTTATGCCAGAGAAGTTAAGTGACTTGTACATTGTCACATAGACTCCAAGTGGTTGAAAACTAAAGATAGTATTTTCCTACCATATCAGGTAAGCTTTCACAAAGCATCATGCATTTCACTGGAACAGAATAATTTTAGTGTCCTACTGTCTTTTACATTAAAAGAAAAGAAGAAACAATTTCTTTAAAGGAGTTACTTGGTATATATGCTGCCAAAGTTAGCAATAAAGGGGTTACTTGGAATGCATATAATAGTTACCATTATCAGAGGGTGACTTTGGAATTTTGGATGCAGAACACCTATAATTATACTTTTTAGAGCAATATTCAGTTTAATTTAAATGATCATTAAAATACAGGAGAGTCTGTATTTGACAGGGTCGACCTTTTTTTAAAACCTGAGTTATGAGCATCATTAAACATTCTTCAAGTTTCTCATCAATGCCAAATTTGTGGAAATCAGAAAGGGTGTGAGTATTGTGTAAATAAATAATACAGTATTTACCATGCTTGCTAATTAAAATGATGGATGCTAATCAAGTAAAGAGGAGCATAAACCTTTCTTGAACATTCTTCCCAAGTGATTAAGGACGATCGATGGAGCTCAGCCCAGGTTGCTGAGGGTTGTAAATAGGGGAAAAATCACTTCTATCCCATTTTCAACTTACTTCATCCCAATGCATTTAGGAAACTATTAGAGAGGGATGTGTGCAGAAAATCAACAGACTATATAACATACTACCCTTTGGGTGAGTTGCTATGATCTAGCAATGTTCAAATAACTTAAAAAATAATGAACAAAATAAAAATGAAATGACTACACAATCAGAAGAATATTTTTTAATTCTAGTTATAAGACAGGATCTATTGCATGTTTTTATTATTAATTGCTACAAGAGGACAAACAATATTTCAGTCTCTGCTTGGCTGTTTTCTTCACACTGGTAGCATTCACTGTGGTCAAAGTCTTCCTGAATTCAGGTATGAACTTTGATTTATGGCTATTTGAATAGGGCATAAACCTGAGAAAATTGTCTGCAGTGATATCATTTAATTGGCTCATTACTTGTTATGAGGCAGTAGAATACAATCCTCCACAGTAAACGCAAAGAAACAAATCTAAATTTCGCTATTTATTTACTCGAACTTTCCCAATTGGAGGAACTGAAGTGTAAATCTTGAGTGCCTGAGATTTCTCAGGAGTCTGCTTATACTTCTGCTCAAAGAAAAAAATATATGGGAACTTCTTACTGGAGAACAGTTACTTCTGTCCTTAAATAAATTGTAGGATGGCAGAATAACCTAACTGTACCTTAATGTACTGAACCGCCCCAGCTCACCATAGTCTTCTGAGGACTCCGTATTTTTCAGATGAGTTTCTCACTTGTCCTGTTCAAACTATACACAATGACGTGTTTTATTATTACTATAGTTGTTTCATCTATATAAGGTGATGACTCTGTAAGTTTAAAACAAACAAACAAACATGATTGATGTGATTACAAAACAGATTTCTGAACTAAGGGAAAAAGCAAAAGAGAACTCTGCTCGACTCTTCCATGTATTTTAAAAAATATGCCCTTGTATTCACAGCACATTTCTAACTGCTTAAAAGTTTAAGAGTTAAACTTTTGGTACTGGAAATTCATAAAGGGAAATAAAGTCATCAAAATCACAAGTCTTTCCCTTTATTATTATTAACTAAAAATACTGAAGAGGTGGTGATTGGAGAACTTTTTGGAAAAGTAGGCAAAAAAAAAATATGAACAATACATTGAAAGTAACAGGATTCACATGAAGCATACAAAAATTGTAGGTGGAATTTTTTGAACAAAATTTAAAACACAAGTGTATAAATAAATAATCAAATTACAATATTAAGATATGTTTATTATTAAAAATTTTGAACAAAGAAGATCCCACCAACTAGTAACTATCATTTGCCTTTTTGATTGTTTTTCCATATGCATTTTATTTTTTTATACATGTGAGTCTGATTTATTTCACTTATGAGTATGGTCTCAAGTTGCATTCAAATAACCAACTCTTTTTTTTTATTTAAGCAGAAAAAAAAGACATATATAACAAAGACAAAAAGCAAAACAGACAAACGACTAGAGTAAATGCACAACAGTAACATTACAGGTTTACAAAACAGGATGTCAGAAACTTGACAATGGTTGCAATATTGCGTATCGTTATCTTTAAAATGGTTGTTTACATTAACAGATATAGACATGTAAAATCGATGTAATCATATCAGTATTAATTGCTCTTTCTCAATAATGAATATATTCAGCAGTGTGTTCGTTTTAGTTATCTTACATACACCCTATATGCATTTTAAACAAAGATGAATTTGTTCTCTTTATACTATTGGCACTATGATTCATTACTCAAAACATAAATAGTTTCTAAAATAAATAATCTTCTATAATTTACATTTTAATGAGTGCCTATTATTCCATTGAATACTGATCTTTTTTTAGTAATATAAAATAAAAGTTGTGTGTGTGTATGTCTGTGTGTACATATGAATGTGCATACACATGTATAAATAATTTATTGAGCCAATGGACTTGCACTTTTAAATTTTCATTGCATGTTGCTTAATTGCTTTATAATCCCATAAGTAGTATGAAAAACCGCCTTTTTAAAACCGGAATCTTTGGCAATAGTGGATACTCTTTAAATACATCTTTACCAATTTTCTAGCTAAAAGTTTTGCCTTAATGTTTCAATTTCTTTTTATTTATTTATTTGTTTATTCATTTATTCATTTATGTTTTGAGACAAGGTCTCTCTATATAGTTCAGTCTGGCCTTGAGCTTACTATATAACCCAGGGCAGCCTTGAACTCACAGCGGTTCTCCAGCTTCAGCCTCCAGAGTGCTAAGATTACAGGTGTGTGCCACCACGCCCAGTCTTCATTCCTTTTGTTACGAGTAAGTTTTTAAACAATTTTTAGTTTTGTTTTGAATTATAAATATTACATATTTTTTGGTTTTGTAGGTTACTTTCTTCTCTATTTAATCCAGTTGATACCACATGGAAGTTAAAAGATTTCTTTGCTGGTGTGTCACTTAAATTTGCCTCATATCTTATAATGCTTATGCACATTTTTAATTTTCACCAATTAAATGTTTATTTGATGATGTATGTTTTCTTCAGCATACTGAGGTAGACATTTTCAACTTTGAGATCTGATAACTACAACTTGTAGTAATTTTATGATTTAATTTTTGTTAATATTTAAGTCATAAATTCTTCAAGAAAGTATTTTGTGATATATAGTCATCTATGAATCTAATTTTATTTTTTTCCATCATTTAGCCAGTTGCCTTTAAAAGAGCTGCTGTTAATGTCTGTATTCCACAGGTTTGAAGGGTCTTTTTACGAGTGATCCCAGCCTTTTTGGAACCAAGGACCCATTTCTTGGAAGACAGCTTTCTACAGACAGGGGTGAGGATGAATGGTTTCAGGATGATTTAAGGAGGTAACAACCTATATCCCTTGCATGGAAGGTTCACAGTAAGGCTTGTTCTCCTCCAGGAATCTAATACCTCTCTGACAGGAGGTGGAGTTCAAGCAGTAAAGCTAGCGATGGAGAGCAGGTGAAGCTGAGCTCACTGGCCCCTCATGTCCTGCTGTGCACCTGTTCCTAACAGGCCACAGAGTGACGCTGCCCTGTGGCCCAGGGATTGGGGACCCCTGCTTTAGGTCATGTGCTAAATTCATACAGTGATTAGAATCACATTTGGGATCTTCATTTGATTTCTTTGCTGGTATTTTTATATCAGTGCACTAATAATTACTGAGACATTAACATGTATTTTAATACATGCTTCTACAAAGTCTACCTTTCATTTATATAAATTCTTGTCCATTCTTTATTAGACTGCCACATGAAATTTTGAATCCTTTTGTCAAGTCATGAAACAATTCTTAAAAAATGTATTTACATTTCCATGAGTTTATGTTTAATTGATGGTAAAAGAATTATGTAATATATTTTAAAAAATACTGTTTTGACTCATTTTTTGAGGTCCTAGCTGGGGTTCAGTCAGTTCTCCTTGAACAGCTGGTTGATTCCACAATCCCAACTCTCCCCTTGCTCTGGCCACTGTGTATTAAATCAAATCACCCAAGAGCAATGGTCCAGACAAAATAAAAAAATGAGCGCTAAAATATATAGACAGCTCTAATGCAAAAACAAAATGGAACAACCACAAAATAAAAGTAGGCCTGCAAAACCAGTACCCAAAAATCAATAGAAACTTACCAGCTTATTACTGTTATGATATTGTTAAAACAGTAAATATTAAATGATAGGGACAGTAAGGCACATTTAACATGATCACTATTCTTTATCTTTTGCCATGTAAACAAAATGAGCCGGGCGTGGTGGCGCACGCCTTTAATCCCAGCACTCCGGAGGCTGAGGTAGGCGGAGCGTTGTGAGTTCGAGGCCGGCTTGGGCTACAATGCGAGCGCAAGGCCGACCTGAGCTACACAGTGCGACCCTGCCTCAAAAAACCAGGGCCAGGAGTTTGGCTCAGTGCCTTAAGCGCCTGCCCTAGCAGGTGCGAGGTTGTGAGTTCAATCCTTGGTGCCGCAAAAAAAAAAAAAAAAAAAAAAAAAAAAAAAGAAATATCTTCATGTGAAAATCTTGTAAGTTGACTTTAGTGAAAATAATAATTTTTTATTTATAGAGAATAAAAGCGTATTGTTTCACATATTCAGAAATTCATTGATTTGATATTAAATATATTCTTTATAATTTATTTCTTATTTAACAATAAAATTCTTTAATTTAGAATATTTAAGAGTAATTATGATTTCTGGGGAAGCTTCATGGGCCATTATAATTATCTAATTCGGGTTTAAGTGAGAGTGTGGTCTGTATAATGTAAGAATGATGGTCTTCCTGATGAGGTCTTACATCAATATATTGAGTTCATGTTAGTTTAGCAGTTGTCTGAATGAAAAGGCATTATCTGATTTTCTAGTTAAACCTTGCACTTACTTTCTTTCCTAATACAGTCACTAGTCAAGTTTTTATAAGCATTGAGATTACTTCTGAAAGGCAGAGTGGATAGCATTGTCTTGCCGTGTGCAGCTAGGAGATCAAAGAAGCAAGCGTTTTGCTGAACCTGGGCAACCACCAGAGCGGGAGGCAGCTATTCCATCAATTTCTTATAAGCCAGATTTTGTCCTAACAGTGTGAATAAGGTTTGCTCAACTAGCAACCTTATGAAGTCAACAATATTATTTCACTATTATATCTCCATCTTGTGCACCTGTAAGATTTAGGTTAAATAACATGTCCAGGTTACATACATTTAATAAATGGCAAAGCAAGGATTTTAAATTCAGGAAGCCTAAATTGTGGAGAGCCGGCACCCGGCCACCACCCAAAGATGGCGCCTGCTTCCTGCTGCGGCTGATAAACATGCGGCTGCTATCCTGCCAAATATGCCCTTATTAGGTAGACGGCGGGAATGGAGATGTCACCTGACGGGATGGACCAATGAGATTATGCCCAGTAGCTCTATAGAGTATATAAGACATTGCTGCCCCTT
>RJWM01025837.1:0-17570 GCA_004363535.1 Dasyprocta punctata | reverse complement strand
AAATCTAGGTTTTAATACTTGTTTCCCAATCATCTCTATAGTTTGGGTATGACTGTTTGTTGTGTGACAAAAATTCACAAAATATTTCCTCAAAAAATGAAGATGGATACAACATTGTGAGATGTCTTGGATGTACATTAATATTCTTCTACCAGGGTCAGTGGCTCTCAGAAGAGCAGGCCTTCTATCAGCACCATGATTAGCACCTTTTTAACTTAGTATTTATGCCATGGTTTCTATTTGTCACATACTTAAAATCATCCCAACCCTATCTTAAAATCAAACAAACTACTAAGTAGAGTCACAGATAGAATAAATACCAGAACATAAGGGCTGCTCTAAAATCCATGGGAAGTATACCACGCAACTTTACAACGTTAAAGAGAAAACAAAACAATTTTGAAGCACAAAACACTATAAAATTCCTCAAAGAACAGCAAGGTAGCAATTTACTTTGCTATAAACAGAATATTAATTTTATTCTTCATTAGTTTTTATTCCACATGCCTCTGTTAATTAATAAATACCCACCACTATTCTTGTTTAAAACCAGAGACTGTCTTTCTGTTCTCCAACCATAGTTATTAAGACAGAGATATGGATGAATCATTATTTTCAGAAGAGATTACAAATTGAATGTTTTAAGTGGCTGCCTACCTCCAGAGCAATCGTAGGTGACAGGCTAACTGTCACAAAGCCTCTGTGCATATGGCAAACTTTTATTGTTCTCATGGCATGTCGGGTGGTTGTTTAGGTAAATTTTCTGATCTGCATTGGACTTGTGTACTGTGAGACCAGCTGCCTGGCCTGGCTGGATCAACAGGTAGGAATAACTCTTATGTGTTTCTGATGTTTCTGTAGGTTGAGGCATATTTTTTTGTGGCTAGGGCAGTGGCACAAAAGCACAAACAAGTAAGTACTTTTGCAAATTGCACTTACATAATATATTGCTGCTACAGCCAAGCTCAGAATCAAGATGGGAAACTGTATTTTTTGATAGGAGAAGTTAAAAGCTATATAACTAAGGCTGTGAAAGCAGGGAGAGTTGAAAATGCATTAATGCAATCAATGATTGGTTGAGTAACAGCATTACATAATTTATTTTTGCCATCTCTATCATAACTAAATACAATTGAAAAACTTTGTTAGTAATACTGGCTTTAGTAGAGATAATTATATCTCCCTAGGTACTCATATATGCCCAAAGCTGTCAGAATTCCATTGATGCAAATTACAAATGTACCTTTTATGTTGCCAGAGAGAGAAACCAAATGATTACTGAAGAACCAGCCAGGATTCTGATGGCATTAGTGAAAAATAGTCTTTCATAAGCTTTATCTTTACTTGGTGAGTTGAATATTCAGAAGTTTTCTTCTGTATGAGTATTTTAAAGAAGCTCATGAATTTGGGTGACTGCATAGGGGAAAACATCATGTACTTGGTATGTAATGTTTCTCCTAAGACTCACGAGTCTGCACCACAGGTATACATTATCGATGAGGAAATCAAGAATGAGAACAACCTGATCGAACGCAGAGTAGGAGAATCCTGTTTTGTTTCCATATCTGTCTAGGTGAAAAAAATCCATTATTTTCCCCACTGCAGCACACTATGTTTATGTATGTTTGTATTACAGTAAAATAACTTGCACGTGTTGCTGCTTACTGGAAAATAAGAGCACATTTTAAGTAGCTTTAAATATTTGCAGCTGTGGTATTATTTTGGAATAGACTTATTTACGTATAATTAGTTTTATAGTAAAATGCACCCATTTTAAATTTCATGAGTTTTGGTAAACATATACCTCATGGCAACTGTTTGCTCTAAGATTTAGAATGCTTTTATCTTTCCAGAAGTTTTCCTGTGCTCACAGTCATTCTACGCCCCTGTTTCTTACCTCAAACACTACCAGTTTGCTTTTCTGTCACTATAATTTTCACCTTTCTAGAGCTGCAGATAAATGACATCAGAAAATATGTAGTTTTTATTTCTTGCTTCTTCCTGCTAGCACCTTTTAAAGAGTCATCAATTTATTTCTTTTTGTTGTCCCAAGTGGTATTTCATTGTGTGGATGTATCACATTTTATCAGTGAGCTGTTGGGTGTTCGGATTGTTTTCATTTTAGGACTGTTATGAGAAGACTGATAAAGTCACGGGAGAGACACGGAGCAGATTCTCCTTCACAATCCTCAGAAAGAACCAGCCCTATAGAATCACTGATCTCAGACCTCTAGTCTCCAGAATTTTGAGACAATAAATTTCTGTTGCTTTAGCTACCCAGGTTGTGGTACTTTTTATAGTACTGTTGTTGAACAGGTACATTCCGTATTCTCATTGAGGTTTGATATGGTAGATTTCAAAAATCTAGTCTTTCCACTGTATGTACAGTGGGCTCTCAGTATAGTTTTAATTTGCACAGTTTCATTTAACCATGATATTAAGAATTGTATTTTTTAGCCAGGCGTGGTGGTGCATGCCTTTAATCCCAGCACTCCTGAGACTGAGGTGGGTGGAGCGTTGTGAGTTCGAAGCCGGCATGGGCTACAACGCAAGCGCAAGGCTGGCCTGAGCTACATAGTGCGACCCTGTCTCAAAAAAATAGGGCTGGGAGTTTGGCTCAGTGCCTTAAGTGCCTGTCTGGCAGGTGTGAGACTGAGTTTGATCTCCAGGTGCCGAAAAAAAAAATTGTATTTTTTGACTTTTTGTATATCTTCTTTTGCCCATTTTTAAACTAAATTGCTTGTTCTCTTGAGGTTAGGAGTTTTTCATTCTGGAATCAATTTCTTTTTATATATGTAGTTTGCAAATTTTCTCTCTTTTAATTTTTTTGTTGGTCTATTTTTTAAAAATTTTGATTAATTTTATTGTTACATTGTAGATATATATAATGACCACACTCATCAGAGAGAGTTTGTACCTGTATATGATATATCTTAATTCTGTCTTTTTCCCTAATCCCCTCTCCTTCCTTCAACCCCTTTTTCCATCCTTGTTTACAAAAACTTTGTTTCCATTTTCTTCCTTCTATTCTTTTTTCTTTTCTCTTCCTTCCTTTCCCCCTCCCCATCCCTTTCTCCCCTTCTGATTTGAATATTTTCCTCCTGTTTCCCAGTATTTTGGTCCCTTTCAGTTTCTCACACCAGAGAACAATATGATATCTAAACACTACTTTTTAGAAATAAGCTATTCAATATTAATAAGACTGCCAACAAAAAGAAAGCTACATTAAATCATGGGCTCATTGTAACATGTGACTCACATTGTCTAAGCCTGCTTTGCATAATAAGCAGTGACTGGCTATCCCACAAAGACGTGAAGCCTTCAAAACCACTTTGCTTCACAGAGACTAACTACCCTGCATTAAAAGAACTAGCCTTTGCAGTTTTTAAAAAGAAAAATAAAATGTAAACATGAACAGAAAAACAATTATCGAAGACCACCACTTCAGATGTGTCTTCACTGAAAGCATCATTGTTAGTAGCTAACAGAATTGGTAAAGCAAAGAAGCCCTTCACTGTTGGTGAAGAGTTGATGATGTCTGCTGCTGAGGACATTTGTCATGAACTTATGAGAGGCTACAGTTGAAAACGTGGTATGAATTCTCTTTCAGTTACAGTTGAAAAGGTGGCATGCATTCTCTTTGAGCCCGTAACTAGATGAACTGGTAAATAGCAGAGAATATTGAGGCACAACTGTTAGAAAGACTTAATGAATCATCATGACACACAATCCAGATTGATGAGTCTACCAATGTTGATAACTGACAACAGGGCAACAATCTTTGTTGTGATGTATTTTCAGGAGGATGTGCAGAAGGATATGTTACATGCACTTGTCACCAATCAGTATCACAGCTAAGAACTATTCAAGTCTTTGAATGATAATATACCAGGAAAACAAAATTGGTCAGTTTGTGTCAATATGTTCCTGGATGGAGCAGGTGCCATAACTGGACAAAATTCTGGTTTTGTTACTTGGGTCTAAGTGGCTGCTTCTGAATATGAGTCTATGCACTGTGTCATCCACAGAGAAATGCTGGTTAATAGAAAAATCACCTGAACATAACAATGTTTTGTAGGATGTGGTTAAAATGATCAGCTACATTAAAGTACACGCTCTTAACTCCTACCTGTTTGTGCAGCACTCTGAGGAGATGGAAAGGACCCAGAGTACACAATTTCTTTTATACATATACGTGAACAGTTTCATAAAGATAGATTACTGACCAGAGGTTTTACTTTTTAGTTACAAGAGCTGCTCCAGAAATTTCTTTTAGAAAAATGATCACTACTGGCAGCACACTTCAGTGGTATAAGAATGAATTGCCAGATTTGCAAAACTGTGGCCATTGTACTTCTCAGCTCAATGCTTCTGTCTCATTTTATCATTTTTAGATCTATAGTTGGTTATGTGATTTGTTTATTGATTATTAACGCATTTAAAATTATTAGACTATATTTTAGAAATATATTCTTTTAATTCTAATATACATTATTAGCTATTTTTAAACCTTCATTTTGTACCTTCAACATCTGGGCTTTTTGTGTCTCAAGTTTTGTCTTTGAATGTCTAGTAGTTTTAGATTAAAAAATGAAGATTGTAGCACTTCTGGGTTATTGATGTCTTATTCTAGAAGGCAATTATTTTGGCCAGACTCAAATTACAAAACATGTTCCCTGCAGTGTGCTGCTTTGTCTACTAGTAAATTTTTTGCTGTCTTTGGCTCTGTGTGTCTGTGTCTGTGTGTGTGTGTGTATTTGCATGTGTGTGTGATAATGATTTTAAATTCACAGCAAACTCTCACATTTCCTCAGCCTTACAATTTTAAATGTGGTCTACAGTGAGCACGTATAATTTGGTGAGAAATGTGAGTTTCCGTCTTGGTTCTTTTACTACTCTCTCAAATCCAGAATCTTGAAAGTTTACTACCTGTGGACTCCTGTAAGTTTATTTTTATCTAATGATTTAGGAGGAAAATATAAAATGAGTTTCTATCAGTAAGAATATAGACTTTAAAAATATTTTTCAGAGACTATTTATTTATTTTGGTCATATCTTATTGCCAACCTATCTACAAAGAAGATTGGGAAACGTAGTTCTTTGCCTCCATAGGTAAAATGTAGGTTCTGTCAATAAGGAAGAAGGAAAAGTAAAGACTGTGGTAATCTTTTCTAGAGGAGATGGGTATCAAAAAGACCAAATTTGTACTTGAGCATTCATTCGTGTATAGCTTGTGTGTGTCTAGCTCTTGCCTAGTGTGTCACTACCAGTGTTCTCAGATTTCCTACTTGCCTAGTGACCCTGTAGTAATTTTTGGCTCTTTTGATATAATTCTTTAGTTGGGTCCAGTGGTTATGAAGTAACAAATTCTCTATAGTCTTGTTCCAAGAACCTCCAAGACTTTTTATCTTCCAGTGTTTTTGAATCAGTAGGCTTCCACTTTGTCTTACATCATCTTCCAAGGGGTTGCTTTCTACAAGGATGTGCCATAAGTGTGGTACAATTAACAGGATGAAGACATGGTTCGTTTTTTATGCAGATAAATATGGAATTGGTAGTGATGTTAGATAATAAAGGAAGGTTGGAGTTTTTCTTAGGAATTAAATTAATATTTAGAAAATAGTTATATAATGTTTCTTCTCAACCCAACAAATGGTTTCAGTCATCTTTTTGAGGACTAGTTAAAATGCCATCTCCACTTTAAAATCTCCAGGCAGGGTTAGTAATTCTTTCTTTGTTCAAACCTAAATTACAGCTCTTTTCATATTTCCTTATAGTTGTCTTTTTTTGCATACATATCTTCCTTGATTTAATGTGAAGTTACAGCCTTATAAAGCTATCAAAACTTGAAACTAGTGTAAGCCGAAAAAGCATTTAGCATAACTAACTTACCAAACATCATAGCTTAGCAATATTATACGCTGAGAACATGAGTCATTAGCTTTCACGATTGTGTGGTTGACTGGAAGCTATAGCTTGCTGCTGTCACTGCCCAGCATCACAAGAGAATTTTATATAGCATATTGCTAGCCTGGGAAAGATCAAAAGTGAAAATTCAGAATTCAAAATACAGTTCATAGGGATTGTATGTTGCTTTGGTACCATTTTAAACTCAGAAACGTTTAACTTGAACCTGCAGGTGAAGACCGTCTGTATTTTTATTCTCACTGGATTGTATCCTAAGCTGATTGGCATCTTTAGCAGCAAGCACAGGGTCTAGCTCATGATAGGTAAACAATAAATCTTTCTTGGATGACTAAAGGAGATTTGAATTGCAAATTATTTTATCTGACAAGTTTTCCCCTCTTACCCTGCCTACCTCCCTTACTTCTTTCCTTTCAATAATCTTTCCTACTTACTATGCTGTCTTGGTTACTCTTTACTCATTGCTGAGACAAAACACCTGACACCCAAAATTAGGGAAGGAAAGGTTTATTTAGCTTACAGTTTTTGGAGGTTTCAGTCCACAATTAGCTGGCTCCAAGGCAGGGTTGCGTGGCACAGGAACAACACTTCAAGGCAGCAGCCAAGCAAAAGCAGCCAGAGTGAAAGGGGGGAGAGCAAGCCTCTTCTCCTCCTTTATATAGCACACAGGACACCCCCCCTCCAGGGTGAGTGTAGCTTCACAAACATCCTTGCCTCCCTTTGCACAGGATGAGGATGTTTACAAAGTAAGACCCCTGGCTCCCTCCTGAGTCTCTCAGTTAAACTTCTGACCTTCTCAAATTGACCCAATGACCTGGTAACTGCTTGTGCTCTACACCCCAGGATGTAGAGCTGCTGAGTTACTTAATTAAGCTGCTAGACTTCTCAAGTTGACACAATGTATAAACGTTAACATATGCTAAACTTATATTTTCATAACAAAGTAAAGCAGTACTTTCCATGTAATTTTGGGTTCCTGTTTTAAATGCTGGTGTTTAGATATCATTCATTTCCTCCTTTACATTATTAAATTGCTAAAAATGGTATTTAGTATGGAAGGGAAATAGCTAAATGCATGACGTTCTCTTAGTGTCAATGCATGTGCACATACTTGTAATTATTGTTGTGGTGTGCTAAAAATTTGTTTGTTGTACACATTTTTCATTTTTGTGGTATTGGGGTAATTCTAAATTGTTCTCAGGTACAGATTCCAAGCATTCTTTCTAGAGCTATAGCAAGCTGTTAATGAGTAAAATTCATCATTATTGATCTTTTAGAAACTTTTAGAAAGTTTTTGTTGTTGTCGTTGTTGTTACTTTCCTGAGCAATTATCTCATGGAATCTACATCTGTTAATAATCTTGGTTTTCAGTGGAAGCAGTATTGATCTTCTTTGATGCTAAATGCAACATCTTCAAAATGTTCTTCACTGTATGTGCTCCCAGCAGCAATTCTTGTCAGTAATCTATCTCCTGAGTCTCACTATTTCAGCTACTACAATGGCAAGTAGATTGCATATTCTAAATTTTTATAGAACTTTTTCTCCTCAGAATTTACCCTAAAATCTACTTTCTAGATTATAGGAAAATAATGCCTTAATTTATTCAGGCTTTCTGCTCAAGACTAATTTCAAGGTAAGTGTGCTTGCATGTGGAGAGCTAAGGGGAGAAAGAGCAAGGGTGGAACAAAATACGTGATTTCTGAACATTTCTCACTGATATTTTAAAGTTAAAAAGCATAGTTTAAAAGAAAATATTGACTCTAGAGATATAAAGCTGAATAAGATCTATTTTTTTCTAGTTGTGTTACCAAATCACCATGCAACTTCCTAATTTTCAGTACCAGCATTGTAGTTTGAGAAATGCAGAGAAAAATAGGTATTTGCAACTTATATAGCAAGTCAGGATACATACAGTCTCAGCAGTAAAGGAGAATGGGGAGAGACATGCTTGAGTTTTAGTGTTGATATTGGTTTAAGACGGTAACCAGCTGCCTTTATCTCTTGGGTCCTTGTTTTGGGGTAATGAAGACTGAAGCTAACACAACAGCAAACAGCATGTGAACTCTAACATCAAGAAAATAGAATGAGCACAAATAAACAGGCTAATGCCACACTTCAAAATTCTAGAAAAAGAAGAACAAGTCAAGCCCAAAGCCCACACAAGGGAGAAAATCATAAAGATCCAAGCAGAAATTAACACAGTTGAGACTAAGAAAAAATACAAAGGACTTATGAATCAAAACATTGTTTCTTTGAAAGAATAAGCAAAATTAATAAACCCCTAACCAACCTTATAAAAAAAGAACAGGAAAAAAGCTCAGATTCATACAATGAGGAATGAAAAAGTTGAAATCACTACAGATCCTGTGGAAATTCAGAAAATCATTAATACCCACTTCAAAATATTTACTCACATAGGATGGAAAACACAGAAGAAATGGACAAATTCCTCAAAACACGAGTTACCAAAGCCGAATCAAGAAGATATAAAAATTCTGAATAACCCAGTATCAGTTAATGAAATTGAAAACATAATTTAAAAAATACCAACAAGGAAAAGTCCAGGTCCTGATAGATTCACATCTGAAGTCTATACAAATTTAGAGAAGATTTAATGCCAGTACTTCTCAAATTCTTTATTGAAATTGAAAGGGAAGTAGTACTCCCTAACTCATTCCTGGAGGCAAATATTACCCAGCTATCAAAACCAGAGAGAGATACAACCAAAAAGGAGAACTACAGGCCAATGTCCCTCATGAACATAGATACAAAAATCCTGAAGAAGATATTGCCAAACAGAATGCAAGAAAACATCAAGAAGATTGTACATCATGACCAAGTGTGGTTCATCCCAGGAATGCAGCGATGGGTAAACATATAAAAAATCAATAAACATAATGCACCATATCAACAAAACCAAAGACAAAAATCACATGATCATCTGAGTAGATGCAGAAAAGCTTTTGGTAAAGTCAAACACTCATTCATGATGGAAAAAGATGACCTGTATCTTAATCCAATAAAAGCCTTCTATGACAAACCAACAATCAACATCATACTAAGTGGACAAAAACTGAAAACTTTCACTCTAAAATAAGGAAAAAGACAAGGTTGTCCACTATCACCCTCCTATTCAATGTAGTTCTGGGAACGTTAGTCAGATCAATTAGGCAAGAAAGAGAAATAAAAGGAATAAGGACAGGAAAGGAAGGAGTGAAATTGTTATTCACAGATGACATGGTACTCTACATAGAAGACCCCAAAAACTCCACCAAAAGACTTCTAGATTTAAAAGGAAAATCAGTAGCATAGATGGATACAAAGTCAGTGGTCAAAAATCAATAGCATTCTAGTACACAAACAACAAATTCCCTGAGAGAGAAGTTAGGGAAACAACACTTTTCACAATAGCATCCAAAAAAATGAAACAGGTAGGAATCAACCTAACAAAGAAAGTAAAAGATCTATACATTGAAAAGTACAGTACTCTGAAAAATGAGATGAAAGAGGATATCAGAAAATGGAAAGATATACCTTGCTCATGGATAGGAAGAACCAACATTGTGGAAATGGCCATACTCCCAAAACTGTTATATAGATTTAATGGAATCCCAATCAAAATGCCATTAGCATAACTCACAGGTCTAGAGGAAACATTCTTAAAATTCACTTGAAAACAGAAGAGACCTAGAATAGCAAAGGCAGTTCTGGGCAACAGAGACAAAGCAGGATGCATGACAATCCCTGACTTGAAATTAGACCACAAAGCTATTATAATAAAATCGCCTTGATACTGCCAAAAAATCAGATCAACGGAGCATATTAGAAGATGCAGACAAAATTACAAACACACTCAGCCACCTTATCTTTGACAAAGGGGCCAAACATGTTCACTGGTATAAAGATAGCCTCTTTAATAAATGATGCTGGAAATACTGGCTTTCCACATGTTAACAACTAAAACTAGACCTATGTCTATCACCACGCAGTAAACTAAAGTCAAAATAAATCAAAGATACAAGTATTAAAAGAGAAACACTAAATCTACTGGAAGAGAAAGTATGTGGAAATCTTGAAGACATAGGGGTAAGCAGAGAGTTCATGAACAAAACACGAACTGCACAGGAAGTACTTAAAAGAATCAACAACCAGGATCTCATTTTATGAAAAAATCTCTGCACATCAAAATAAATCACCAACAGACTGAAAAAAAACTCACAAAGTAGGAAAAAATTTTAGCCTACTGTCTCACAGAGAAAGGACTTATTTCTAGAACACATAAAAAATAAGAAAAATTAGACCCCAAATTCAAAGGCCCAATCCAAAAATGGGCATCTGAGATGAATATGCACTTCTCAGATGAAGAAATACAAATAAACATATGATAAAATGTTTAACGTCATTGGCCATTCAAGAAATGCCAATTAAAACAACACTGAGATTCCATCTTACCCCTGAAAAATGGCTGTCATCAAGAAATCAACCAATGATAAATGTTGGTGGGACTGTGGGGAAACAAGGACCCGTCTCCACTGTTGGTGGGAATATAGACTGGCACAACCACTGTGGAATCAGTGTGGAGATTCCTCAGAAAACAAGGAATAGAGGTCCCATTCAAATGTCATACCACAGTGCTATATGTACACCCACGTGTACAGCAGCACAATTTGTAATAGCTAAATCTTGGAAACTACCAAATGCCCATTGACTGAGAAATGGATAAAAAAGATGTGGTATTTTTATCCAATGGAGTACTACTCAGCTACAAAGAAGGATAAACTCCAGGCTTTTATAGGTAAATGGATGCAAATTAAACCTTACTCATAAGTGAAATAAATCAAAGTCACATGTGTAAACATTATGTTGTCTCCCTAGCATTAGAAACTGAAAGAGTAAATAAGATTCAAAATGTACAATAGATATTGTGAAAGGAGAATAGACTGTTCAAAAGGAAAGAACAACAGTGATTTGAGAAAGGAGAAAAGAAGGAAAGGAAAAGAAAAAAAATATATGCATGTATTTATTATATATGACACCTAAGACAATTATGCTTCTAATTTCTATTAGTTCATTGAAAAGAACATTTTGTGCCTATATTGTTTGATCAATTTTTCATACCTTTATCTTGTAATCTGAACAACTACTTTGACGATAACATTGCAATATGTTAACCATTGTTGATTCCCTAGTCCCTTGTTTTGAAATTCTGTGTAATTGTTTTCATTGTTTTTTCTCTTTAAAAGAAAGAAAAAAAAAAACTACCAGCAAACAGCAAGTGGCAGGATATGACTAAATGTGGGTTATGTGGGTTTACTAGAAAGAATAAAAGCAAAAGCCCCTGCTAGTCATGGAGGACTGTTCTGTAAGGCAGACACTGTAGATGTTTAGGTTCATTGGCATTTTATACAGTTTTTGTTAGGGATGTATGGGATAGAAGATAGGGATGCTCCTGGTTCCAGTTTGGACTTTGATTGTCTGGAAGGCAAGCATTTTACTTCCTCTGAGTTCTCCCATTTGGTTAGGGACCTGGTTTTGGTCCCTTGCATTTCACTAGGCCCTGATAATCAGCTTTCTTAAGTTTGTTATCCAGGTCTTCTGGTATGTTAACCCACTTAAGCTCCAACTTTTAATGTACTTTAGGTTAACTATTTAGGATTTGTGCTCTAACTTCCCTTATCTCTTTGGTTTAAGACTAGATACTGAGTACTTCAGAAATTTGAGAAATATAGTGTTAAAAAAGAAATAAGACAGTCAGGTGTGGAGGTACATGGAGGTGTTTTATTGACATTGAAGTATTGCAACATTTTTACCAATCAGGGCAGAGGAAACCTCACTCAGGGTGTCCCAATGAACCAACTCTAGCCACTTGCTATGGAAACCAAGTGGAAAAACTAATACGGCAAAGAAGGAAAAATAACTTTATTTTTCTTTATGTCTACACTAGGAAACAGATTTAAAGGCTGTCTTTGGGTGCTGGTAATAGCAGTGCAGTTATACAGAGAAAAGAACAAATGCAAGAGTTGAGATCTGCACAGCAAGTGACTGGTTAGGTTATAATCTGATCATTATCCTAGAGCTGGTCACAGTTCTACTGGAGGTGGTGATGATGACGTTATGGTTTGTGTATAGATGTCCCCCCGAAGGCTCATGCAGTCAGATCTGGGGCTTTATGGAGGTAGCTGGATCTGGAGTGTGTGACATTGGGATCCAGGGTGTGTGATTATTGACTTAGTCCACCGATTGGTTTGGCATAGTTCTAGTAGGATTAAGTGTTCTTTACCCTGAGTGTAAGTGCTACCCACCTAAGGGTGGTTAGCCTGGATAAAATATAAGGAACAGAAAGAAAGCTACTGGTGAGTTATGGGCTGGGAGGAGAACAAAGAATCCAACCACCTCCTGTGAGTCAGTAGCAGCCATGCAGGCTGGGAGGAGAACCAAGAAGCCAATACCCTCCTGTGAGCCAGTCAGCACAAGGGCTGGGAGATAGGAAGAGCTCAGCCCCACCCCCAACCCTCCTTATATGCAATTGGCTGATTCAGAGAAGCACAGGCTGAGATGATAACTACTGAAGTAAAAAAACCAACTTGATGCTTGTATCATTTGACTGACTTTGTGGGCCTAAGACCTGTAGTCTGAGCATTTATTTAGAGGATAATAATATGCAATATAGCAACTATGGGGGATTTCCTTCTGTCTTGTTTTTGATATCCAGTATTGTTCTCACTGACTTGTGTGGTTCCATTTTATTGTTTTGTTTTATTCTCTTTAGAATACAAAAGTAGAAGAAAAAGAGAGAGCTACTGGTTTATTTGTTGCTTAGTGCTTACTGCCTTCTTCCTGCCATGAACTGTTTCTTCTCTGTGATGCCTCTCTGCCTGGGAGCCAACTAACTATGGTTGAAACCTCTACAAGCTGAGAGCCAAAATAAACTTTTCCTTCTTTAATTTTGGATGTTGGGCATTTTGTCTTAGCAACAAGAAAAGTAACTAAGACAAAAGGTGAAGTGGAGGGTGGGGTAGGTACCATTTCCTTCACAGGATGCTTAACTTTTGGACCTGTGGTTCAGGAATTAAAAATAAACTGAGAAAAAGAGAAGTCTAGTCTCTAGGAGGGAGAGACAGAGAGAGAAAGGAGAGAGAGAGAAGCAATGGAGTTAGGTTAATAATTAGTTCCCCTTTCACCACTATTTGCTGAAGCAAAGATGGATACAGAATCTTTCCTGTGAGAGAAAATGGTCAAAGGTGAAAGTTGTTATATGTAGATTTAAATCAATGTCTTTTCCCTATTGTGAGGGTTAATCCCCAGAAAGGGAGAATCTCTTACGAATGGAAATTTCTTTTATAGTTGCAAATTTCTCTTATATCAAGAGCTTTGAAATGTCCAACTAAAGTGTCAGAAAGTCATTGTTGTCTTTCTTACATACTTGTTTTTTAAATTAGATTACTGACATAATGAATGGAGCAAAAAACATTTCCTATGCCACGGTGACTAGAGGAAGTATTGGGAAAGCCTGTTTAGAACTTGTTAAAGCTTTTCTTATTTTAATTTATTACAGGTTTCAGTCATTTTGGAA
This sequence comes from Dasyprocta punctata, assembly GCA_004363535.1. Classification (NCBI taxonomy): domain Eukaryota; kingdom Metazoa; phylum Chordata; class Mammalia; order Rodentia; family Dasyproctidae; genus Dasyprocta; species Dasyprocta punctata. The sequence continues at coordinate 4,072 of RJWM01025837.1, read as the reverse complement.
ACAATCTTGTATGAAGAGTTTTAGAGTTTGTAGATAGGGATAGAAGTCTAAATCTTGTTGTTCTGTCAGCCTTAGTTGTCCTAGTTGCACTGTTTACTCTAGTTTTAAAAAGATTTTTACCCCTTGAGAGAAAGAAATGAGCACATTATGAATTTCTCAGTCATTCACACAGAGAAGATGTATTAGCTAAGATGGGAGGAGTGGAAAGAATGAGGTCTCCTGTGCATGATGGTCTAATAGCAAATGTCTTTTCAGCAGGTGTTAGATATCTCCTGACTTTGTCTCTCTTTTGTATTTGACCTCATAAACTTTACTGATCCTTTTTAAGGTTGAAGCTTTAGCCTTTTGTTTGCTTATACTTCAGCTACTTTGACAAAATCTACATGTCCATCCAACATTAGGTAACCAGTCAAATTATGCGGCATCTCAAGGCCCTCAAGATTGAGGGCCAAGTGGTGATTGTAACTGGCATGGAAAAATAGAACTTTATTAAGTTTCTGATACAGGATCTTGCAATGTAGTTCAGGCTACCCTCCTTCATAACCTCTGTAGCTGTACTTAGCTTCAGGATGGTTGACCCACAGGTAACTCTGATGTTCACAACTTCATCCCCCATCTACAAATACATTATCTTCTTTTCTTTTTTTTTTTAATATTTTTTTTATTTAAGAGAAAATAGATACAGAAGCTAGAAACAAAAATCAAAAAAGACAGACAAACAACAACAACAGATCTGATACGATAACATTGTAGGTTTACACACTGAGGTGGTTGAAGTTTGACAGTAGTTACAATATTGTATATTGTTACCTTCCTAGGGGTTGGGGATATTGACAGATATAGACATGTAAGATTCATCAATTCAGGTATATTAACTTTTCTTTTTCAATAGCTATTGTATTTAGCAATACCTTTTTTTAACTGTCTTATTTATGCATATTTATAAATTTATGACTTTTTCCTTTTCTCTTCCTTCCTTCTTTTCCCCTTAGAATACCTCTTGTTATCATTGAAATAACTACCCATAACATCAGATCTAATATAACCAAGCAAAATAGTTCAGAGTGAAACCAATAAAGCATAAAAGTATGGTCATGTGTAAGAGAAACATTATCTTCTTTTCTAAAGACATTGCCAGATAACAATCTGTGGCTTGTCCTGCAATGTCAATATAGCTTTCCTTAGTGACGATCAGCCAGAATATTACCCACTTTGGAGGAAAAGTAAGAAATGATTGGAATCAGTGTCATAAAACCATTCTTGCCAAATTTGAGTAATACTGGAGATTTATAAAGAGTGGCATTTAGGCTAAGTTTATCTAAAGTCTAGCCTGATTCTATTTCATGGTTCACACTGTAAAACATTAGAACATTGACAAATAATAGTAGCAAAGCTTTTAAGCAGATGTAAAACAAGTTGAGTGTGTACTGTGATTTGAATTAAGGAATATAGTGACCAAATTAATTAATGAAAGCCAATATTTGGTCAGGAAGATATATCAAGCATATGCTTGTAGTCCTTTTCTCTTGCATATCAATGCTAATTACCATTTTGGAGAAAGCACATCATTTAGCAATGTCAAGATAATATAGTACAATGGGAAGTATACTCTTCTCTACTCACTGCTAAACACTCTGCTTCATGCACTTGAACCTGGGCAACACCCCAGGTCTAATCCCCCAACGTTTGGCCTAAGGCTTACCACACAAGGGCAGAGCAAAGAATAACAAAAATCCCTGATCCTGCTCTGGAAAATTCCAAAACCCCAAGCCAGGATGCATGCCTATCAAATTCTCCTTCCTGACTGTAGGGTATGCCATTTTCAGTTGAATGAAGTGAAGGTTCAGCTCATTCATTTCTAACTTTTGCTGTGCAGAACCTTTTACATAGGATGAGATCCCAGTTGTTGATTGTTTATAATAGGTCCTGTCCGATGGTAGTTTTGTTCATAAAGTGTTTGCCTGCACCTTGGTCTTCAAAAGTTCTATGTATTATATCCTCAGCAGATTTAGTGTTTCTGTTTTAATATTTAGGTCTTTGATCCCTTTTGATTTTAGTTTAGTGCATGGTGATAGACATGGGTCTAGTTTTAATCTTTAGTATGTGGAAAACCAGTTTTTTTCCAGCACCATTTGCATTGTTTCGTTGGTGTGAGAAACTGAAAGAGTAAATTAGGACCAAAATGTATAATAGATATTGTGAAACAGAAAGAAAATGTTCAAATGGAAAGAGGAACCAGGGAGGGAGGAGGAGGAAAGAAAGCGAGGGAAAAAAAAAGAACAGGAAAAATTGAAAATAAAACTTTTGTAAATAAGGAGGGGAAGAAGGATTGAAAGGAGGAAAGGGGAATGGAAAAAAACCCCAAAGAATTAAGTTATATCATGTATTTAAAATGTACTAATAAAATTAATTTTAAAAAAGTTGGATGTAGTGGTGCACGCGTAGAATACCAGCACTTGGCAGGCTGAGACAGGAAGATTGCTGGCAGTTTGCATCCAGCCTGGGCTACATAGTAAGTGAAAGTCCAGCCTGAACTATAGAGTGAGACCCTGTCTCAGCAGCCCACCCCAGAGAAAAATAATTTGCATCTCACAGGAAATTTCTTGTCCTTTTAATCTGAAGTCAAATTTCCTGAAGTTCTTTTTCCTGCTGTAACTTATCATAGGTCTTAGCTAGTTTTGAAAAGTTCTTGTCTCAAGTTTTAAGATATTTTTTCATTGTATTAGAATTTAGATATTTGGCACAGAAGTTTCCACATCTTGTCCCGGCTCTATCACTCAAGGCCTCTAGTGTGGAAGAAAGAAACTAGTTGAGGAACAATTCTTCCAACTGAGAACACAAAGGCAATGCATCTGTGGTCAAAATTTCACATTTTCCTAGTTGGACAGAGGTGACAGGAGAAGGAATCAAAAAGTCAATTTCTAGCAAAAAGAAGTTATGATAAATATTTCAAAACACAGTTTAGAATGAACCAAGAGCTGTCAGCCTCAATAAAGGAAACAGAGAGAGTGTTTAGTTATGTAGACCATATTGAATAGCAATAAAATCACTTTTTTCGAGGTCACAGGTAACAAAAACTTTTCTAGCACCTCTGGAGAAACACAAGCACTTTCAATTCCTGAGCAAATCACAGAAGAACTCTCTAAAAGACCCCAGGGTCTCTAGGCTCTTACAAATCTTTTAATCTAAATTTTTTTGTCACACAGTTCAAGAGCAATGGCTCATGAACCTCAGAACAACTCAAAAGCTCACATAAATGGCTCACATAAAGCTCAAAGGACAAAGACAAGAAAGGGGAGGCCTAATGTCTGTGAAGGATGGATTTAAAACTCCAATTTAACACTGCCTTAGAGGGTATCATCTGTATAAGAAGCTCCTAGAGCAAACTGAGTGCTGTATCAGGTCTTAAAAGGGAGAGCCCTTTCCTGCCTCATGTTCATACGAAAAGAGGCAGCTACAGTGGTCCACTATTTCAGAATCCTAGCCATAACCTGTCCATTTAGGGAAAGGGAGGTTGCAGCTTATTTGGTCCAGCACTTCATTCTGTGTGAGTAAGATGTGGTCTTGTTTATGACCCATAGGCTATTTAGAAATCGGCATACAGAGAAAAAACAGTAAATAGCAACAACTATGTTACCTTGGCTATATAAAGAAAAATCAGCAGTAACAGGAGAGTCAAATGCAAACTAAATATTGGCAAACCCTTAGAACCAATAATGTACCACCCTTAACCATAGAAAAGAGATCTGTGATCGTAGTATTAGCACTAAGACAAGCCAAATATTGACCTAGAGTAAACATCTACTAAATGGAACCACTTTACCTCCACTAACAATAGGAAAATTTTCAACAGTAATGACATATAGTTGACTCACAATCTGTAGATTCATAAAGTTTAATGGTTATACTAGCAAGGATAGAGGGTGCAGAGAATGGGAGCATGAAAAAAGTAAAATTTGAAATATTAAGCAATCAAAGATGAGAAAAAGGTGGTAAAAATGAAATAAAGGATACCATGAGGGAGTAAAAGGAAAGTACTGGAGTTAGATAAGAGTAACAGAAAAAAAAAAAA
>RJWM01025836.1:0-28831 GCA_004363535.1 Dasyprocta punctata | reverse complement strand
AAAGAAATTAAAGTTTCTAAGAAGAATTTATGCAAAGTAATCACAGAATGGAAAACTGAGGAATTAAACCAGAGGTCAAATTTTATACCCATGCTGGTCATCATTCAGTTATCTTGCCTTTTTCAGTCAATACAGGAGTTATGCCAAATGGATAAGAAAACAAAACAGGTTCTTGCACTCCTAAAAGAATTTAAAATTTCAGAGACACACTTGAAACAATTGTTAATCATAACAAGTGCAATAGGTATTAAGCAAGCAGTAACAACTTAGAAGTTAATATGTATTAAGTTTAGAGAAGGAAGAACACTAGAAATCAAAGAAAAATGAAAAATTCCTTCTCAGAGCCCCAACATACTATCTTGCAGTTGCTTATTTCATATTCTTTCTATATTATGGGAGCAAAGAATATCTCTGATTATTTATTCTATGCTCCTAATCCTGTTATAAATGTTTAACAAATACAAATTGAGTTATTAGTTTGTTAAGTCATTATGTATAGGTCTTTTGGTGCAAGTCTAGAAGAAAGGAGTAAAGAGAAAAACACATAGAACATTCACAGCAATATCACCTATGAAATTTCATGATGTGCACACACACACACACACACACACACACAAACACACAAACTACACAGAAGGAAGCAGTTTACCCCAAAGAAATGGATCATGATAAATAGTAAGGAGGACTAATATAAGAGGTCATTTCATGAAGGCTCATGAAAGTCAAGTAGGGGAGTTTCATTTGACCTGGTAGGCAATGGACAACCGCTATGGATTCTATAGTGAGTGATTCTACTAAGTAGCTTGTTGGAAATATTAGTCTACCAATGGTATGTAGAATGAATTGGGTAAAAGATAGAGCTTTTTGCTGAATAGGAAACTGCTACCATGAAACAGCTGTGATAATAAAGAACTCAGTCATTCATTTTAACAGTGAGATTTGAAAAGAACCATCAGATTTGTCATCTGTGATTATCAACTCTTAGGGGAAGCAATTTATGTTCACCAAACATGTTTTCAAACTGCATATATTCAGAATATTTTTGTTAATATTCTAGAATGTATTCCCACTATCTCCTCATCCATTCCATCCAGAGCCCAGTGATAGTTATTTCTACAGGGACAATCATGGGATGAGTATATTATATGGAAAAAGACTAAAAGCCACTTTTAGACAGTTAGATATTCCATACAGAATGAATGGTAGTGTACAACAGGGAGAAATTTTTCTTTTTGTTTTTGTTTTAAGTGTGCATGGGTACACACATATGTACTTTGTTATTTATTTTTTACAATTTACGGTACTTTTCTACAAAAAAGACCAAAAGTTTTATACTAAAAAAGTAAAATTCTAAATAAAGATTGAAGGAAGTACTGCTGGGATTAGTTAACTTGAAAATAAAGAGAAAAGATTCAAGGATAACCATGAGTCTTGCTTGAGATGTTGAAAAAATGACTGTAACATGAATAGAAAAAATCAAATAGCTAGAAAATAGAGAATTTTATGAGTCAATATGTCTGCAAAATTTTAATAAACCCATTTAATTAAATTATTTTAGAACTTGAACATTAACCCTTATTTTTTATTCAAATACTATAAAAATAAGTAACATAAAATTTCCCTCTAACACTATCTTTATACTATCTGAGCTCTTTAAATCTGTATGTGAATGTAGATGAAGAAATATTAGATGTGTCTGGTAATACAAAATGAAGAAGTGAGGTATCGAAATGACAAGTTACAAACTTGTTTCTTTCCAGAAAATGATTCAATCCATTTTAGGTGATAATCCCCTCCTGCAGTATGTCCACAGGCCAAGGATGGAATATGCAACCCCAGATGTAATATGTGATGTGTGATATCTGTGACACCATTGGTCACCAGGGCTTACTCAGCTGATCTGATTGGGTAGATGGGGGTCCCTACTGCCTCACTGCCCCACATGTACCCCTCTTGGTGGAAGAGAAAGAGGATAACTTCTCTGATAGAAGAAGACTGCTTCCTCAATCAAGGATATACAAGGAGTTGCACTAACCTGCCAGAACTTCCAAACAAGCTCTCAAACAGATAAAACTTTTTCAATAGCTCTAAGAATGGCAGTTAAACATGTGTAAGAACCTCTCTTTCTGAAATTTGACTTACATTGTGCATTTTTGGAAGTTTATCATTGGAATTTTGAAAAATAAAAGATGTTTTGCAATGAAAAACACATACATAAAAGCACCAACACCTACAGAATAAGAAGAAATGAAAGAGAAATGGAAAGCAAGTTAGCTCTAGAACAAAAATGTCACAATAAAAAAGTTCCATGATTCCAAAAATAAAACTACAATAAGGCAAAAAAGATTGAATTGCAAAATTAGCAAATAAAGTGAAGTACTGAAATAACTTTCCCTTAAAAAAATTAATGAATGACCTCTTCAAATGCTGTGTTTGGTGCTACAGCCATTTCACCTCTTATCTTGACTTATAGATGTTAGAAAGAGAGTGGGGTATGTGAGATTTATGAACATCAAAAAGTTTTTCAGGAACTCACTGCTGTGAGTGTTTTGAGCTGTGATTACAGCTGTAAATAAGAAGTAATGATTATTTTTCCCCAATAATAACATACTTTGTGGGGGATATGCACATAAAATTGTAACTTACAGTATGTAGACAGTAGAAAAATAATTTTAGATTTTAGAGAGATACAGTATATCACATGATTTTACTTGAGATTTGACTTATGAAAATCCCTAGATATCTCTAATATCCCATAATGACTCTGGCTTGGTGTTCACTAACCCACAAAGAAGTGCCAATCCAAAATGAAGGGATGTAATCTTTACATTCCGCAAACCAAGAGATTGTAGGTAATAATTGTGTGACAAAGCCACATTGTTTGGTTAATGGAGCTCAATTTAAACAGCCATTTTCTTTAAGGCTGAAATTTCTCTCTCAAGATGGAAAACTACCAGGTACTACTTTGCTCACCAGCTCTGAGAAGATGCATACACACAGGCTTCCTAAAAAAAGACCTTCGCTATCCATTCATTACATTTAGCAACATCAAACAGGGAAAAAATAATTAAAAAGCTCCTATTGAGCACCTAGAGACCTTGAACATAGACAGGGGGTGAACACAAAGACAGAATATTTGGTTACAAGAGTCACACTTCATCTCTTTAATTAATTTTTTACAGTACATTTTTGGTTTTTCCATTATTTTTCTTCTACTCCCTTGGTTCTAACACAAGTACACACACACATGTATATATTTCACTAAGAGGAAATAAAAGGGTTGTCTTTAGTTAAGATGTTTCCATTCACAGAGACTACATATTTAAAAACTAAATTGCCTGAATAAATTCAATTATCTATAGAAGCAAAGGAAATCACATGCAAATGACATTATATGCAGAGGCCATTCCGACAGCTTCATGTTTATTTTTATTGTTTCAGTCAGTGGAAGAGAAAAGCTGTCAGAAATTCAACATCTCTTCTTTGTAAAGCCCAATGTCTCTGGTGCTGAGAACTGCATGAGCAATAACATTGAGAAAAAAAGTTTGTCGACTACTGAAAAGAGAAGCCTCAGGTTCTCTCCAATTTGATACCAGCACAAAGTGGACCTTCACATACCTTGTATGCATTTTTCCCTAAAAAAAATCAATGCATACCATTTAATTTGCAAGTAGCACAGCTTCAGTACAGACAATGACAACTGGCTTTAAAAATGGGTTATCTTTAAAAAATCCAATAAATTCACATACATTAAATTAACTTATAATATGACTGTTAGTTCTGCTTTCTGACATTAGCACCATAAATAATATGTGCCATACTTGACTTTACCAGAAAAGAACTTTTAGCCTTGTGCGTTTCAATGAGCAATACTTAAAATATATTTTTTGTGCTTTGTTCAAGATGACAAAAATAAATGAAGAAGATTTAGGCTGAGTGTGTAATAACTTCTTACTGAAAAATCTCTGGCTTTTTACGCTGAATTTACATGATACCTGAATGCTTCTCTTGAAGCACGAATGTACCAAGTAAATGTGGCATATGTTTGTATTTTCCTGCCAACTCCAAATTCATTCATTCAAATCACTCACTGTAGGCCAAATTCTTATCCAATTCCACAGAGCCACTGATATTTCTGGAAGTGAATAGCAGCTTTTGTGCATGGTAACAGGAAAATCAATAGTAGGTCTGTGCATGGAAGAACTATGCCACTAGTGGAAAGGATAAAAATGCGACCGCAGGACTTCTTGAGTGTGGTAGAATCAAGTTTAAAATGACTTAAGTGATGAAGTTTTCAACACTGTCTCTTGAGTGTCAACTCCAATCACTGGCAATTTGAATAACTCTACATTTTTCTCTTGCATTTTATATATATTTGCTCTTCTTAGGGAGCATTATATTCACATGGATGTAATATATGGGTGAGGTTGTGTCCTTTGACATATTTGTGTTATAATGTTCTGTCATAATTAACTGCAGATTTCTTTCAAAACCTGGGAATATATTCTGTACAAAATAAAGCACCACTTAATTATTAATGATTAATATGCTGTTTACTATATGAGTTTCAGTAGGCAATTTCTTTGATACCTCCTAAGAGACCTACAATATAGTAAATACTATCACTGCTTTTACACATACTGAAACTGAATTCAAGCCATGGGCTTATACTAAATAACAATTTGAATTCACATCATTCCTTCTAACATTCTTTTAACAACCGTGCCGCACAGCATCCCATTAGAATGAAATACCTTACTGTTCTAATTTTACTAACTTTAATCTAATTTTCTAGGTAGAGTTTATATCAACCTCATATGTATCATCTCTCGATTCCAATACAGTATTTCTAATAATTCACACTGGTTCTATATAATGCAGTTTACTAACCTATTCAAGTTTCTATACTATTTTAATTGGTTGCATTTGAAATTTCAATTTCCATGATATGTGTTTCCAAATGAAAAGTAGTTTGGTCAGACCTCTAAATAACACACACACTAATAAAACATGCTCACAAAATTTGTTAGCCATATGCCTCTTTTTTGAAAAAGTATTATCTAGGGTCATAGAAAGCATGCAAATCCATCAGTCAAATCCGATGTTTTTCTTGAACCCTTCAAAATATTTGAGACTAATGAACAGTATATTTCCCAGCTTTCAGATGGCCTGCCCACTGCTGGCTGCTCATCCTACTCCCAGAATTGTCTACTCTGTAGAGCTCAAAAGTGAATTCAACAGCCAACTGCAATGTGCTCCTACTTCGAACACAGGAGTCCTCTTTTCCACCTAAACTCATTCTCTCTCTCTCTCTCTCTCTCTCTCTCTCTCTCTCTCTCTCTCTCTCTCTCTCTCTCTGAGGGAAATGGTCTTGACATTGCATTGTTGAAGATTTTCTGTTGCTTCCATGAAAAACTCAGTGTCCCTTTGGATGACATGCAAACTCACATATCACCAATCTTTCCTCCACTTCCTGAGGTAACCTCAGTCTAACTCCTTGCCTTCCTCAGACTATGTGCTCCTTATTTTTATCACATCCTTGCCCCTGTCAAGAAAACAAGAAACTTTGAAACTCCATTTAGGTTTACTTCCTAGGGGAATGATAAGTTCTCAATAAATACCTGTGGAAAAATGACACTAACTCAATTCAATTTCAAATATTTCTTCAGGATGTAATTTTCATACTTCCGCATCTTGGAGAAGGAAAATTTTAGCCACATACTTCTAATAGTCTTTGCTATCAAAGTATCTCAGAACCTCAAATCTAACGTGTATAAATGAGAACTCTAAATGTTGTCTCCCAAACTGGCTGCTTTTTGAGGCTGGTTTTTCTCCCTGACAGTGGTACATTTTTCTAGTTACACAGGAGTGAAACAGAGTCAGTATTTTTGGTCTCAGGAAAGTCTCTTAACCTCTCTGACCTTTAGTTTTCCTATTTCAATATAAGAGTTGTTGAACTAACACCAGGTTTAAAATTCTATAAATCTGTGAGAGATAAATATATAAAAATATGCCGGAGATTTAGCTCAGTGGCGTAAGTGCCTGCCTGGCAGGAGTGAGGTTGTAAATTCAAACCCCGGTACCAAAAACAAAACAAAACAAACAAACAAACAAAGAAATATATATATATGTTTGGGTCATTGATTTACAATTAATTTTTAGTCATGCCAAAACACATTATTCCATCATTCTTTTTTTTTTTAAATTACATTAAAAATTTGAATTTACAATGAGATAAATTTGGAATTTGTACTATTTGCCACTACCAAAGTGAGTTACGTAAGCTAGATCCTAAGGAAAGCTAACGGTGCTTCCTACAAAAACACAAAACTACCACAGTGTTACATGCTGTAAGCATTCACAACATTCCTAGAGAATCTGTTCCTTCTGGGAGCTCTTTTCCTTCACTCTACTTGGAATATCCCTATCCCTGCACCTTCATTCCACCTTCCCTCATATTTTCCATATTCTACAAGATTCAGCTGAAATATCAGTTTTTAGGAAGATTTTGTTCACTTCCCAATGATGTGCTAGTACTGAATGGCCAGCAATGTGTCTTACTGTAAAAAGGGAATTTATAAATTACGTTCTACCTCTGTAAGTAACAGGAGTCAGTTAAAAACATTCTTCCTATAAATACACATTTAACATAAAAATATGACATTTATTTGTAAACACTGTATTAATATATAAAGAATTATAGCCAGTTTTAACTTCAATTAAAAAATATTTTGGAAGAGAAAGTGAAGAAATGACAAGATTGACTTTTCTTTACTCGCTTTCTCTTCCATCTTTTTCCTTGTTTTCTTTCAATGAATGTATGAAAACCTGAACTAATTTTAATACTAGCTGTTTGAATCAGATTTTCTATTTTACCTTTTCTAATTGCTGATCTATTCCTGCCTCCACACAGTATTTCTAGGAATGACAAAACCGTTAGGATTTTTTTTTTGTTGATATCTCCTAAATGTTTAATTATTTCTCTGATTTGGCCATATACTGACTACTCTGGGCAAGATAAATTACTTTAAGCCTGGATAGAAAATATATTACAAGTATTTTGAAGCAAGTACAGATTATTACTTTCATGTATAAGCCAGAAAAGTAAATGTAGATACTGCTCCTCATTATTTTTGGTCCTTTTCCCAAAGCTGGCTCACTCATTTGTGCTTGTGGCAATCTTTGTACAATCAAATCCCAAGTTACATGTTCAAGCATTTTTCTGATACAGAATGAACAAAAATGTCTGGTTTTATTTCACAGAAATTAGTAACACTTACATGTTTCACTAAACTATAAATAAGCTAAAATATTTGAAAGATTTTGTTCAAAACATCATTTCATTTTCTTACTACTGAATCCTGGTTCACTTTTGCTTCCATGTATCTTGTGTGAAAAAAAAATCTGCATGATGCTTTCTCTACTTTTATTTTTTCTGAAGATATATACTTAGAGACCAAGATCAATTATAAATTATTATTCATTTTGAGATAGGATTTTAATGAAGCCATTTGTATATGCAAAACCTTTTAGGATTTTTCAGCTATAAAAGACTATAAATTCCAAACTTGTGATAGCATTAAAGTACCCCCTTCCTCAAATCTGGCATTGATCTACCTTTTAAATTTTCCTCCTTTAGAACCCCAGTCTTTTACTGTGTGAATGAAAGCCATTCTTACTGGCCATGTGATGTCATCCTATTTTCTTCACTTCCACATTTATGTGTTATGGCTTGGATCAAGATCTCCCCTCAAAGCTTCATATGCTTATAGGAGGGGTTTTGGAAGATGACTGCATGCTAGGAGCACTACAGCTGACTTGCTGTCAGAAGATAGGGCTCAGACAGCAGAGACAGGTCACTAGGGGAGTGACCTGGAAGGGTGTGTCTTCCAGGACAGCTCCTCTCTGTTCTCTCTGCTTCCTGGCCACCACGATGTGAGAGCTTTCCTCCCACTATGTCCCTCTGCCACGGCACATTCGCCCTGGGACTGGAAATCATAGACCATAACCATGAGACCAAACAAACCTTTCCTCTGTTAAGTTGTGGTTCTTTGGTAATGTATCTCAGCTATGAAAAAACTAACTTAAAACGAGTAAAATGGGAATGATAATATGAAAGTTGCTTTAACAAAGGTGGTAAGGGTTACATGACACAATCAATGTAAATGCTTAATGTAACTCTAGCTCATATGAACATGTTGATAACTCTTGTTTCCTTTTGAGTAGGCTCTTTGAGAATACAATCTCATTAAATAAATTAAGCCATCTGGTGTTCTGAACATATACCTAGAAGCTACCTGGAAAGACAAACCATTGCAGGGATTATATACTCTAAATAATCACACCAGCTCTAGAGGATCCATCCTTTGTGGGAGTGGTTTTCCTTCATTCAGCATGGAATATATCCTTTCCTTCACTTTCACTCCTCCTTATCTCACATTCTTCAATCACATCTATCCTTTAACGCTTAGTTGAAGTATTTTAGTTTACAGGAAGACTTTACTTGCCTCTACTCTCACACACAAAATAATACTTCCAAGTAACACTCTGCTGCCCCAGTTTTGAAACTGATCCTGCTTACTTCTGATTGCTTGTGGCTTGCTTGTGTATGCTGAATGCAGGTCTTGGTCCTCTGGAAAGACGGTCTTCCAATCACCAGATCACAGCAAGGTAAGAGGCTGTGCCAGAATGGATCTCAATTCCACCAGAAAGGACACAGGCCAATTCAGCTGATATTCTTGACACAACCAGACTTTTTGATGAAGGAAGCAGTAAAGAACACAGCTTTGGGCACTACTGCTCTAGAACTGTATGCCAGTTATTTCTTATTCCTTTAGGTAGAAAATGTTATTCAGCCCCTATTTACCCCTGTAACATATCATACACCACTCCATTTGTAATACTTACCACAATATTATCACAGGCTAATTAGGACTTACTCATATATCCATTTTCCCCACCAGACTGTGAGTTCCCAGATGATGTAAATGTAACTTTTTCATATTGACATCAAATGTACTTTATATATGAGATAATCGATAAATGTTAATTCAATTGAAATGACTTCTCATCTCTGTCATTACATCCCTGTCATTACAATTACATCCCTATACTTACAATTTATGTAAAACACTAGCTCCTGCTTTGCTTCAGTTTTTTCCCATCATATCAGTACTGGGAATGCAGGTACTCAGATGCATAAATTATGAAAAAGAGAGTACTGGAGTAAGTTAAATACAGAAGCTGTATAGACTGAAAAAAAACAGGAAGAAAAGTAATTGAAAATAAAATGATGAAGAAAATAATATATAGAAGAGTAAGACAAAAGTCAAAGTATTGTTCATTGATACGGTATTGAGAAACCATGTGGAATTCAACTAGACTATGGTGGAAATGGAGGAATGAGGCAAAAGCACAAACAGCGAGGATGAGATCTAATTTCTAAACATTTTCCCTATGCCGAAGGAAAATATTTTGCTCTATTATAGATCCAAAAGTCTTTCAAATGCTTCACACATTCCTCAATTTAGAGAAAAACTTTAAATGTATCCATTCCTCTCACAGAAAAAAGCAAGTAAAAATGAAAATTGTAAACATTAATGAAAATCAAGATAAGCTTGAATTTTATATCCCTATTTATGCTATATATATGCTATATATATAAAACCTCTTAAATGTGTATGTATTACAATTGTATATATCTATATCTACATAAATATATATATATATATATATATACATTAAAAATACATAGAACATTTTTAACTGCTTAGGCTATACCATGTAACTGATAAAGATCAACTTGCATGTTCCAACACTGCAGCTCTGTCTACTGAACTACAAGGTATAAGATTCTCATCACTACTGCACAATAATTGTTCAGCCCACTTTTCTTTTCTAACCATTAGGTAAGGTCTGCATATGAAAATAGGGCTTGGTGCTAAATTTTGTTTTAAATTGAACTTGTGCCATTTTGTATGGTTTTGTAGCATGCATATTTCTTAGCTATGACTTCTAGTAGTACTGCATTTTCATTTTTTTCACTATTGCTACTTATGTAAGATTTACTATTAGGTAGGATTTTTTTCCCTTCAGTTGAGGTGAATAAATGAGGTACTTCACTCACTAAGGAAATCTCTTTATAATTACAGGGATCATATAAAAATCCCCTTATCCACCATGGAAATCTGGTAGCTATTTCAATGTGACAGAAATACTTAGCTATTCAAAATTAGATGAAGGAACTATTGTCTTTTAAATGAAGGAAAAATTTGAAGGCATATATTCTGCCTGAAAAAATAATAAATAATACCTTTGAGAAAAATATTTAAAGAAACTAAATGCCTATGTACAGCTCATATATTAAATTAAATTCATCTCAATTACAAATAAGTATTTTTTATGTCAGGGTTTGATTTTTGGTTATTCCTGAGTGAACTACTCAGCAAGTATTAAAGAAGTAAAAGGGAACAGAAAGGAAAATAATAGCAAATTCACATTTTTTACTTCAAAAATATTCATTTTTATGATTGCATCATGTAGTTACTGAAATCCCCATCTATATGACTGCAACATTTTGTGCAATAACCAAATGAATTAAAATAAGTATAAAATAAAATATTTGTAGGTGTTTGTTTTAGTGTAGGCAGTAGATGAATACTGGCATCAAATGATCAATATTACATCCAAGCTAATAAAGGATTATGAAAGCAAACTGACTTGGAAATAAGAATGACATACCAGTGCAGAACCAGCATGGTTAAACATGGAACAAGAGTAACAGAACATAAGAAAACACTGAAGTGATCAGAGCTGTATACAAAATGCATACTTGTAACATTTTTCTCAAAAGGTTTTCTGGGTTTTACCCTACTATAATATCACATTACTACTGCCAAGGGCCCTAATTTTACCTTTACAAACCTCTTCCTCCAATGAGAAAGAAAAAAAAAAGAATCAATCAATCAATAAAATGATGTATGTTGCAGAATTCTTGTAAAGACAGCTGTCTTAGTTATTTGCTCCTCACTAAGACACACCACTGGACACTCACAGCTCTAAGCAGGAAAGGTTTGTTTGGCTCACAGTTTGTAGAGGTTTCAGTCCATAGTTGGCTGGCTCCTGGCAGAGGAGAAACAGTTCATGGGAAAAGGAAACAGAAGAGCAATCAAAGGAGGAGAGAGGGAGATACACCCTTCCAGGCCACACTCCAAGTGACCCTCCTCCTCTCACCAAGATTTACCTCCCAGCATGACAGTTAGCTATAAACTCACCAGCGGACTTACTCATCAATGAGTATCACACTCCTATGATCCGATCAGCTCTCAAAAGGCCACCTATGAGAACATGAGGCTTTGGGAGACATAGAGATATAAACCATAAAAGCATCCCTTTTCAGTACCAAGTACAGTGAGGGTACATAAATCACTTATGATAGAACTACCAAGTTGCATAGAAAACTAGTTACAGAATAGTCTAGTCAAACAGTAATGTGATCATTTAAGTATATGTTACAAATCTGTAATGTCACAATCCAAGAAAATCATTTTATGACTCAGGTGGTATAAAACAAAATATATTAGTGTTATGTATTAAAACATTTTCCTCAATCCAGACATTCACCATTTTTTGAATATTAAAATAAATAAAAATACATTGTGATGGGGCCCTGGATATACTGTGAGCAATAGAGCCTATGGTGTCTAATGGAGAAGTTGTCTCAGCCTACAAAACAGAATTTGTGTCCAAAATGAGCTTTTACCATTAAAATTCAAAAATACAAGCATAAACACAGGTATAGACAACATGCTTCTTTTCTTCCAGAAGTTATTTGGACATTGAAAAGACCAGAAAAGAGTCTGTCTTAGGTATTTTATGAGAAAAAGCACTAAAAAAAAAAAAAAAAAAAAGGAAAACTCTATTCTGGGTCCAGATTGTCAGAATTACATTTTAAATTGGTTGATCAAAGTAAAGTTAAAGAAAAAATTTACATTTGAAAGACACACCTCCCAGGATTATCTTGAATTGTAACATCACAAATTTGTAATGTTTACTTAAATGATCACAATATTACTTGATGGGACTATTTGGCAACTACTTTACTATACAACTTAGTAGTTCTGTCATAAAATGAGTTACATATCTTCACTTCTAGGCTGTCTTCCCAAGAATTCTTCAGCACATGGAACTATCCAAGAAAAGAAATCACCAACCTTAGAAGCTATGTTAGCCAGATGCCCCCTGGAAATTGGAGGGGTGACAAACATCGCAGGTAGAACTTCATACTCAGTGATCAAGTAAATGTTAGACCATCAAGGTAAACATTAACAATTGCACAGTCAAAATCTTTGTTCTCAAACTGTCTAAATCTGCAAAATATAGCAGTTTAAATTTAATATCTCACTCTCCTCATATGAGACAGTCCTAGCACAGAAAAAGAACCATTCTTAAAAGTTTCATTATTGTTTTCTAATAAGCATGTTTTTTCCTCTGTAACTCCAATTTCATATTTGAGTTCATTAAATCAAAATCTCTGAGGAGTTAGATTCCAGGCCCAAGACAGAACTACAGTATCATTGCTGAAGCCCAAAGTAAACCACTTGGTTATATGTTAATGAACCTTTATTACCCGATACCAGTTTGTAAGGTTGCAGCCAAGGAAATCATTGTAACCAACACTGCAATTGCATATTTTTTTGCATATACCCTTATTTTCATACTATAGTCTTCTTTAGTCAAACAGTTTGTATTTCTGCTTTATAATATGTCATTTTGTTTGCCATAAAGGATATAGGTCAGCCTACTGGTAAAGAACTGTTACCAGCGTGGAAAGAGCAGTATAAAGGACAGTTGGATGAATTTTTTTTCAGAGATTCATTAAGGAGGTTCAAAAACCCAAGTGCAGTTAACAGTCCATCATGCTATCAATATTTTACTTTTTAGTAAAGAACATTTCAATAATCTGATTTGGCATAATTTTATCAGACTTCCACACCAGTCTATAGGTTTTTTGGCAAAGGTATGGGTGATTGTGAAATTCTTTTCAGTGGATATCCTGAATTTAAAAATGTTGAACAAGAGGTACTTGGAAGATCATGATTCACAAAACTACAATTTTTTAAGTAACATATCAAGGAATAAGAAATAAGCATGAGAAGAATAGGAGAAGATAATGATAAACTTTCTTGGACTTAGAATCCTGAAGACAATTCATTCTAGCAAGCTGTAAAATTGTATTTCCCCAGTCTTAGGTAAACAATATCATGAGTACAAGAATTTCAGTATTCATTTATGTTTGATGAATTGATTCTATAGCAAAGCAAAGATAAAATAAGTCTTGGTTCTGCACTTTGTTCTCAGTGACTGCTGCTGGTTGTGGACTTAAGGCAATCAAGTTCAGTGTAGCACTATACGTAGATCAATTAAGCCATTCTTTTTCTAAAATTTTCCTAAAATGAAAGGAATGAAAAAAGAAAATTTAGTAAAGACAAGTTTCATCAGATATTTGAAGGCCTATTATGTGGCAGAGAAACATGAAATGTTACAAGTACAAATTAGAAGAGAATTGAACCAAAAGGCTATTTGTAAGAAGGTAAACAGAGTGATCAGATGAGCCTGAAATAAGGGAGATGCTAAGATGAATTTAAAGAGGTGCAGGGTGAGTACTCTCAAGGAAGACTGGGGAAGTTCTGAGAAAAAGAATTAGCTCATGAAATGCTGAGACTATATACGGGCTAAAATATCAAATCAAAGTAGTGACTTTGAGCAAGTCTGACTTATTCCTGACTTTAAAGGTAATGAGGAATTTTACCAGTAAGGTGGAAACAACTTTTAGTGAGAAATTATAATAGTATTGCTGTATTAGCTATTAACAAAGAGTATATCAAGTAGCAGATGCTAAACTTTATCAAATACCTTCCTAAATATTTTTCAGATAAGATTTCTTCCTGAGGCTTTTATAAGTAAGTGGATGCAACTGGAGACCATACCCATAACGAACATGTGTGAACACCATATTGTCTCCCTAGCATAAAAAACTAAAAGAGTAAATAATATCCAAAAAGTATATAGATATTTTTAAAGTGAAAGGGGAAGAAACTGCTTAAAAGAAAAGGAAAACTGAAATTGGGGAAAGGAGAAAAGAGAAGGGATAAGAATACATATATGTGTGTGTGTGTGTGTGTGTGTGTGTGTGTAGGTATGTGTGTGTGTATGTGTGTGTGTGTGTGTATACATATGATAGAATAACAATGCTACTAATCTCTATTAGTTAATTGAAAAGAACAGTTTGTGCTTACATTATTTGATCAATTTCTCCTATTTTTATCTTGTAATCTGAGCAACTACTTTTAAGATAACAATACACAATATTAACCATTGTAACTCTCCTGCTAGCTTGTTTTGAAATTCTCTATCATTGTTTTAATTTTTTCAAAATAAAATTAAAAGAAGAAAACAAAGATTTCCTCTTGATCCAGTGAGGATATAGACCTGGGTTGACAGTGTTTCTGCAATAAAGTCTTATAGTAAATCGTTTCGGCTTTATGGGCTATGGAGCCTTTGTTATGCCACTGTAACACAAAAACAGTCATAGATACTATCCATGTGAATGAGTGCAGCTCTTTTCAATAAAATTTTATTTATATTCACAAGCACTAGAGGCCAAATTTAGCTACTTGGGCAACCAGTAGTAATTTGCTGGCCCATATATTAAACTATGCTAATATATTATATTTCTTTGTGTCAGTCACTCCTTGTGTTCCCCAAATTAATCATTTTTGGCATGGTCTCTTAAAACCCTAGTAATAGACACTAATAACTTTATCTAATTTTATTTAAGACTTTTGTATCTATATTCAAAGTGTGACGAGTTATTTTCTGCATTTAGGGGGACAGATACAGGAGTACAGTTACGCTCATTGAGGAAAAGTTTATTTTTTTTCTCTGGAAAAAGTTTTATATACCATGAGAATTCTCTCTCCTTTAGAAATCAGAAATACCTGGCTAGTAATAGCAGCCATTTTTGGAAATTACTATTTGACACAGAAAAAGTCTTTCACGAATATAGTTCATTTAGTTTTCTGACTTTCTTTGTAATCCTCTGAAGTCAGACATTTAAACAAGATTCCCAAATTTATTAAATAACATAGAAACATTTACAAATGTGTATTCAATAAAATACTATTGCCATTGATATATATATAATACGAGTTATATTGTTTATATGATTAAGTATGAGAAATTTCATTATGAAAAAATTAACCAGTTTTTGGAACAGAACTGACTTCTCAAAACTTTTAATATTCCATCTGGAATGTGAATATCAAAAAGTGAAATTATTGTAAAGTGCTTTCTGAAATGATTTGGTTATATCATGTCTATTTTGACCATTATATGGAACATGCATTCTTAAGCACATGATTTTAAGGAAGTTAGAATATATTATACAATCTCCATAACTGTAATAATATTACTCTTTATCCTTTTTTTTGTACATTTGTGTTTGCTTTTTCATTTATTAATCTAGGAGAATACTTGCCTAATTTTGTCTCACTTTATTTTCTTATATTTTTCTGAGTTTTTACCTAGGTTGGATTTAATTGACTATAATTTTTCCATCTCTAAAGAATTAGTTGCTTTCCCCTGTATATTCTTTTAAATAAAGAGGTAATTTAAAGTTATAAATTTCACTAACATTAAGATTTTGATCATTTCATAAAGTTTTGGTATATAATATTCATGCTGTTATATTGCAACTGCAAGTAGCAACTCTGTGACTAGCTTTGATTCTTATTTAATGTAAGAATTATTCAGCAGTGTAAGCCCTTAAAACTTTTCATGCAATCTCTGTATAGGTTAGTCAACCTTGTTAACTATACTTATCAAATCTCATGACTTTATTTGTGTTCTATCTAATTCATATGTCAAAAAGCAAAAGAACCCAGGTATGATGGCGCAGGCCTCTAATCCAACATTCTGGGGAGGCCAAGGCAGGAAGATCCCTAGTTTGAGCTTAGCTTGGACAATTTAACAATACAAAGAGACCCTGCCTCAAAACTAAAACTAATCATCATCATCATCATCATCACCACCATAATAAGGAATAGGTATGTAGCTCAGTGCTTCATGGGCTCAGTCTTTAGCAACAGACACATATGTACACCCACCTGCATAGGCACGCACACGCACAAAGGAGAAAGAGGTGCTTAAAAATATTTCAGGATAATTTTGTTTCTATCAACACCTCACATTGTTTCCTTTCCACAGTACATTTAGTGTATAAACAATCATGAAACTTTTATCTCTATATTAACAATATAAAAGAATGCTCTCTCATGAGTTTCATTGAATTTGGTCAGATAACAAAAACCCTATCACTGATTTCTATCTATGGGTGCCTACTCGATTTTTACCCTTGGTCTACTATTAACATCTCAGGTCATTTTATCTGTTTTTCTAAAGGAACATAAAGCTAGGGTTAAACAACTACAGAAAATATTCTGTTTAAAGAAAGTTTCCACTTACTGTGAAAATCAGCTAGTGCTTTTACTTCTTGTTTTACAGATTTTCTGTATTTCTGCTCTTTCTTTTTCTTAGGTATCCTTTTTGGGGGAAATATTTCCTAATGCCTTTCTGAATATTAAAAATCTACTAAAAAAGATACTTTACTACTCAAATATTCTACTTATTGCAGATATCTAGCACCTGAGGCTCTAGTTATGCCTTTCCAAGGGCTGCTTGTCATTTAGGTTTCTTCTCATGACTCTGAGATAGAAATCGATAGTAGGTTTGCCAGGATCTTCACCCATTGCTACTTTTTTTTGTTTTTGGTACTGGGGATCGAACTCATGACCTTATGCTTGTCAGGCAGCCACTGTTTCATAAGATATAAAACTGTGTCTGTTTGCCATGACTTCCTATGTCAAATGCAATGCAGGTAAAAACAAGTCCTTCAACGTTTAAATACATGAGTGTGCACAGTACTTCTTAAGTATGTTCATTGAAAAAAGGAATTGGAAGTGAAGATAGAGAAAAATTTAAAATGCTGATAACATTATATTACCTTATTTCTAAGCCCTTAACATGATCAAAGGAATTATTTCTCAGTGTTTGAACTTGATAAATATAGGAGAAAGTGGCTACTTAGTGACTGGATTAATGAAGAGT
The DNA here is from genome assembly GCA_004363535.1 of Dasyprocta punctata. Lineage (NCBI taxonomy): Eukaryota > Metazoa > Chordata > Mammalia > Rodentia > Dasyproctidae > Dasyprocta > Dasyprocta punctata. The sequence goes on along the minus strand of RJWM01025836.1, from coordinate 11,665 downwards.
TGCTACTGCATCTGTTCTGATGGGGGAAAACTGAGAAAGAAGAAACTGTGGAGGTGAAGAAGGAAGAAAAGATTGACTTTGATAGTCACTAGTTTTTTCTTTTTTTAAAATTTTTTTGGTACCGGGGATCAAACTCACAACCTCGCATGTGTCAGGCAGGTGCTTAGGCTACTAAGTTAAATCCTCAGCCCTATTTTTTGAGACAGGGTCTCACTATGCAGTTTAGGCTGGCCTTGAACTCACTTTGTAGCCCAGGCTGGTCTTGAACTCACAATGATCCTCCTGCCTCAGCCTCCTGAGTGCTGGGATTAAAGGCGTGCACCATCATGCTTGGCTGGATAGTCACTTTTTAATCGTACCTCCTGTATTGGGTATGCTATGTCCCCCCAAGTCCTCATACTTTTGATGGGGCTGAGTCTAGTGCTTGTGCTCTTTGTTGTCTAGCACTGGGACTGGCAATGTGAGTGCTGCACATGCCCCGGGGTGGAGCTGAGATACAGTGTAAGGGAAGGCAGGTCTTCCTCTTGCACTTCTGTGCTTCTGCCCTCTCTTTCACACACGCACCCTCTCCCTTTCTCACCAGCATGCCTTGCAACTTGTGGCCACCATGGACGGTGGCCCCGCCACACCACACTGCCTTGGAGCCAACTAAGTAAGGACTGAAACTCTCAAGAAACTGTAAGAAGTAAATCTTTCCTTCCCTAATTTTGGGTGTCAGGTATTTTGTCTCGGCAATGAGTAAAAAGTAACTAAGATAGAATTTGGTACTGAAAGTGGGGTCATTGCTGTGACTATTCCTGACCTTGTGATTCGAGAGCCTTTGGAAATGGCTTGTGGGAAGAATTTGGAAAGGTTCGGAGATGTTTCCTACATGCATAGAGCTGGAAAAGCTTAGGCTGTTCTGTATGGGAGATTCTGGTCAGAGCTCAGGAGACCAGAAGACTGATAGGAAGCCTGCCAGTAAAGACCAGGCTCGGGAGCTTTCTGCTGGGAAGAAGGATGACATTGGGTGTTGCACTCCACACAATGTGTGTTACGGTTTGGCAGAAAGTTTGTCTGCATTCTGCCCATGCCCGGAGACTTTGCCTGAGACTGAGATTAAGGGCTATGGATTTACTAATCCCGTGGAAGAAATCTCCCGGCAACCAAATATTGAAATGGTGGCCTGGCTTTTGTTGGGGGATCTTAGCCAGATTTATGTTGTAGATAAAGAGCAAGGAGCCTGGCATGGTGATTTAAAACCTTGTGAGTTTGACCAGGAAGCTGTGGACTTTAAAGATGGAGCTGAGAAGGAACAAAAGAATAAAAAAGATGGCCTGGGGGCATCCTAGGAAGCAGCGGGCCTCCACCCTTTGCAGCCTCAGGTCTTCAAAAGTGAAAGAGTTTGCTCAGAGGAAAAAGCTGCAGAGTGCCCCGTCCTGGAGTGGCGACAAAAAGCCACAGAGTGCCTTGTCCTAGAGTGGTGACAGAGGCCACACCATGTCCCAAAATGGAGGCGGCCACACCAGATTCCAGAATGGCGGTGGCATAGAGCTGTTCCTCACAATCAGGTTCAGAGAGCTCAGTGGTCCAGGCAGTTGACCCCTACAGCCAAGAGAGAGGAAAGCCTGGCTACTGCTCCAGCCTGCAAACGGACCTTGGTGGCATCCATGTGGTGCTGGTTTTAAGTACAAGAAAAGGCTAAGGCAACTTCTGCCTCACCTGCAGAGAGCAATGTATAAAGATGTAAGGGTAAAGCCAAGGAACATAGATCGTCCAAGGAAAGCTATGGAAGTTAAGACCCCTGAAGGTGCTGCAGGGGTGGAGTCACTCAAGCCTTTTGGAGCTTGCAACCAGATTGCTTCAGATGCTGAGTGGAGAACTCCAGGACTTACTGTTTGCCCTACTGGATTTTGGACTTGGTTTGGTTCCAATGCTTTGTATTCCCCTGTTTGTAACTTTTGGAATGGTAATGTTTATCTTGTGCCTTTATATGTTGGAAGTGTTTAACCTGGTTTTCATTTATACAGGGGGTTACAGTTAAGAGTTTGCCATAGATCTCAGATGAGATTTGGGACTTGGACTTTCCAACAGTGCTGAAACTGTTAGGACTTTGCCAATTCTTAGAGATGGACTAAATGTCTTCTGTATTAAGATTGCGCATGAGTCCTTGCGGGCCCAGGGGTGGAATGTATTGGGTATGCTATGTTCCCCCAAGTCCTCATACTTTTGATGGGGCTGAGTCTAGTGCTTGTGTTCAGTTTGTTGTCTAGTACTGACATTGGCAATGTGAGCACTGCACATGCCCAGGGGTGGAGCTGAGATACAGTGTAAGGGAAGGCGGGTCTTCCTCTGCGCTTCCACGCTTCTACCCTCTCTCTCTCTCACCAGCACTTTTGGCTTGCGGCCGCCATGAACAGCAGCCCCACCACACCATGCTGACTTGAAGGCAACTAAGTGTGGACTGAAACTCCTGAGAAACTGTAAGAAATAAACCTTTCCTTCCCTAATTTTGGGCATCAGGTATTTTGTCTCGGCAACGAGCGAAAAGTAACTAAAACATCTTCTAAATAATGTATGACATACAAAGGCAACTTGGTAAAACTTCAGAACAGATTATCTAATCTCTGAAAACACACCATGTTTACAATACAGGATATAAGCAAACTGCCTTGACATGAAAAATCTTGCATTCATCAAAACAGTGCAGTACCAAGGCATCTTAGGGTGGATTTAGTTTGGTAAGTCACTCCTAAATTAATGTGTCTTCTCTTTTTCACAGTTCTGGCAACATGCTAAGTTAGGGACAGACAGAAAGGGATAGCAGGAAAGGTGAATCAACTTAAGATAGAAAAAAATATATTGTCCCTATTCCACACTCCTCACAAGCTAACTTTTGTGTTTCTAGAGTCTGGACCTGAATCTAGGATACTGAAGAGTTGAACCTCATTCTTATAGTAGGATTACAGGGAGTCTATGACTCAAAATGTAGAGAAAAGAATGCTAGATGAATTGTTTTAGTGGTCAATAGCAATAGTTAGATTATGGAAGAAATTCTAGCATGGAATCCCTGTGAGAGGTCTCTAAGGAAGCTCAGTGAATACACTTCTTATTACAAAACAAGAGGGCTCACAGCTGTGCCTATAAGCCAGTATGTCACTTGCTAGATATATAGCCCCAGTGTGAGGATGTACCCCAGTAATATTCAAAGACAAAATTAAGCTCTAGAGAAGCAATAATCTGTTTGGGTTTCTCAGGCCCCTTAGCGAATATAATGAACGCTGTGGACACTGTCTCTAGAAAAATTTGTGAGCATATATATCACACAGTTCTAGGAGGTTCACAGATTCCACAAAGCTCATCTTACACCTTGAAAGTGATTTAGTACTTAAGTTAAAGAATGCATGCTCTAGAGGTTAGTGAAGAAGCATTTCACAGAGCTATACTTAAAGGATGCAGAGTTCTGAGATGGGGAGGTGAGGATGAATGTCTACTTTATGGTATTTGGAAGTCTAATTTGGCAACTGGTTTGACTCAAATTGTAATAGCACTTACTGACCACAGAAAATTACACTTTTGATTTTGGTTGTTTATCAACGTATAAATAATTTAAGAAACATGTAAAAACTGTTAACATATTTCTCATATGTAAAACAAAACAAAACAAAAAAATGCATAAAAGGAATAGCTGAAGACTTACAGAGAAGAGTTATATACTCTTTTCTTTATTGGGGCAAATTATTGATACAGAATGATGCAATTCATTTTCATATTGTAGTATATGTATTTAATGTATTTTGATTATTTTCATCCTCATTATTCCTCTTTCCCTTGTATCCTCTCCTGCTGATCTCCTTCTCCATCTCTAAAAGTTTACCTCCTAGTAGCCAGGCGTGGAGGCGTATGCCTTTAATCCCAGCACTCGGGAGGCTGAGGTAGGTGGAACATTGTGAGTTCGAGGCTGGCTTGGGCTACAACACGAGCGCAAGGCCAGCCTGAGCTACATAGTGCGACCCTGCCTCAAAAAACCAGGGCTGGGAGTTTGGCTCAGTGGCTTAAGCACCTGTCTGGCAGGTGTGAGGCTGTGAGGTTGATCCCTGGTGCCATGAAAAAAAAAAAAAGTTTACCTCCTAGTTTCTTGGCATCTCTACTTTATTTAGAAAAATTGATCTTAGGACTTCATCTTCGTTTTGTGTCTGTCTGTCTCATAAAAAAATGTATAATGAATCTGGGGGCTGAAATAGTATCTGATAAATTCTGGGAAGATAGGAAAACATGGTTACCTCGCTAGCTCTCTTGAGCTCTTGCAAGTTCTGCCTGCCCAGTCAGACCCAGGAAGTGTCTGAGCCTCTCTCCCCCTTCTCCCTATCCTTCCCCACTGGTGAAACCTTATGGAGGGGAGAGCAATGTACTCTTACAAAACTTAAGGAGGTATTTGTAGAATAATAAAAACAGATTAAAATAAATAACAGTAGGTTACTCTTAGATTCTAATATATAAAGGTGATATATTATTTTTGGAACACTGAGTAAATACAATTTTCTTACTCTACCCAAAGTGGTTATGTATCTTTTGTCACCTTAATATAAAAATATTTTCTATAGTAATTTTAAAACAGCCATATTTTAACCCCAAAATGCTCTAAGGGGGGAGAAAGGGAGCAATGGAGGAAGGAAGGGGAGGAGAAAGGGAAGGATGGAAAAAGTGGGGGAGAGGGAGCAGGACAGAGAGACAGAGAGAGACAGACAGGCAGAGACAGACACACAGAGATAGAACCAGAAATAGAAATAGAGAACACAAACCTTAAATCCTATCTTTCTTCTAGGCAGCAATGGCAGCAATTTCCCCAGATGAAGAGGTCACCACTGTTTAACAGTGTGCTGCCACGTTAATTTAGTATGACAAGATAAAGCAGTAATCTCAGCTCCTGGAGGCTGTAAACCGCCTGCTATCCAGGGACATGCTCAAGTCGATTTGCACTGTATATCACTTTATACAATTGCCATGACAAAGCCCCCTGAGTTCTCACATGTAAATCTCTCTATCACTCTCTTCCTTTAGCTCCTCTTTTTTTTTTTTTTCCTCTTTCATTCCCTTGCAGTTTCTTTCTCCTTGTCTCATGTCCAGGTAGAACATATCCACTCAGCACTAATCTCTGAAAACTTAATGCTCTGCACATGTCGAGGAACACACAATACACACTTCTCTCACAACCACTCTGTCAAGTCCCCCAATTTAAGGGAAGATGTTCAGGGACTTAGATAATCCATTGATCCCACTTGCATCGGCTTTTATATTTCAATCTGTCGTGTTAAGTTGTCAAGAGCAGCGATTAAACTGATGTTTCATGATTTGAGATTTACTTTCCTAGGAATGATAGTTTTCAAAGCTCATCTTAGGAAGTTCTGCTTAAAGATTATCCCTACGAAAGCTGATGTATCTTTACTAGTGTAAGTCTAGTAATAAAACAATGAAGTGTTTTAGGTAAGGACTCAGTGCTATAAACATAAGAATATAAAACTGAGTAAAATTGGGATTTTAAGAGAATGTCGTCTGTGTAGTTCTTTCTGCATGAAGCAAAAACACCATATGCAAAAAAAAGAGGGGCGAGACCATGTTTCTATCTATGTAAAACAAAAATAATTATAGAGTCATTGAAGGAGACATAAGCGAACAGGAAAGAGTATACGTGACAGTAAAGAAAATGATCACATGAAGCACATTAGGCACATGACAAGTCGAGGTTTTATTCAGTAAAACAAAGGCACAGATATATGTTTAATCAACAAGAATTAGCAGTCGGAGATACAGATATTTTGGTTGGGTACGTCAGTTTTATATGCAATATGTCAGATTTCTGACAGATGAGTTGTTATAAAAATCCATTTGTATTATGCCTTTTCCTTATATCATATCCTTTTTGCATTATCTCAAGCTGTTCTTGTGGGTAAATTAGAGAAAAGAGTTCAAAGGACTCTAAAGCAATAAACACAGGACCAGTAAACAAAGGACTGAGCCCCACAAAGAACCTCTGAAATTCCCTAGTGAACAGGAATTTTAAAGTGGAATGAAAGAGGAAAAACAACAACAAAACAAAAAAGAAGACGTGCTAATTGATAAAACCAAAATACTAAACAGTCCACTAGAATCACGCCCTAAAAGGAATTGGAAGGAGTATGTACCCCTTAGGAAGTTCATTCAGGAAAATGAAGTAATTTTAAAATCTGTTCAAATCTAACTTGTTTTCTCCTGTTGTGGCAATACTGTTGCTTTCCTCTGGCAAACCATTACACATGCAGTGCAGGAAGCTACAAAGGCATACTGTCGGCTTCAGCGACAGAGTGATGTGGAAGGGCAAGTGGACTGTGAGGCTTAGCTGGGTGACAGAGAGTTCACACTACCATTGCACTCCCGAGCTGACAGTACCACTCAAGGTCATTATGTCATTTAATAGTTATATCAGCTACTTAGGAACTAAGTACCATTCCTTCAAGATTTAGATGAAATTGTACTCATAGTGTCTTTTGTGAGCACAGTCATACATTCAAAACACTGAAATATTCATATATTCAACTATAGTCCAGTGTCACTCCTTAGGGCTAGAGACACAGTCTGAGAAACTTAAACAACAGAGAGTGCTTACACATACCTAGATGGTATAATCTATAGCACACCAGGCCATGTGATAGTCTCAAGGGGACCACTGTCACATATGCAGCCTACAGTTGACTGAAATGTTACAGGGTCATGACTGTATTCTGAAATACTTGCTGTGTGTCTGCCACTATACCAGTGTCTAGGGAAATGGTAATGAACAAGACAGACGCATTGCCTCAAAGAGACCATAGAGTTTTCTCCTTTAAATGTTTGTATCTCATGTTTGATGTGGATAATATAAAAAGATACTGACAGAACTTAACACTGAAACTACTGAACCACTTTAGGTGAGAGGTAAATGTGAGTGATGTGCTTCAAGTTTACTAAAAGCAAATTATGACTATTGGGAGAAAACAGTCTTCTGTCAAATGATAGCAATCCATCAACACAATACAAACTAGACTATGGCATCTATTAGATGCTGACAAACCCTATGATGAGAATTCTATTATTTAATCCTTACAATTCTTTTATGGAGAAGATGATCTATTATCTCCATCCTAACAAGAAAAAAGTAAGGCATGGAGAAGTCAAAGAACTTAGACAAGATCAAGTATCTTTAATGATTTGGAATTGTGATGGGAACTGAAGCAATATAAGGAAGAGCTTAAACTTTTTACTTTACCATTATACATCTCCTAAGCTTATCAAAAGTTGCTTCAGATAAGTTTTAGCTTCAGATAAGTTTTGTTGTCATGGTGGTGGAGGCAGAGATGACAGTGGTTGTTGAAGAGCCCTAATAACACTGGATAAAAATTCATCTGCTAATGAAAAATATTTATGATAAATTAATCAATCATAAATATCTTACTGATAGATCACCAGATGGAATAAATGGCTTCCCTTTTCAATAATTAAAAATACAAAAAAACCTTTTTAATGTGAAGAGTTTGAGATTTCTATTTAATTTCTCATTTCTAAGCATTTTCCCTTAGTTTAAGGATTTCTTATAGGATACTTAAATGTGTAAAAAATGAATGCATCCGATATTTAACACAATGTATTGTTTTTTTCTTTCACATGATAGAACTTAATTTTTTTTTTTTTTGTGGCACTGGGGATTGAACTCACAACTTCACACCTGTCAGGCAGGCGCGTAAGCCACTAAGCCAAACTCCTGGCAGAACTTAAACATTTTAAAGCACATGTTTAATGACTAACATTTATGAGTATCTTCTATATGACAAGTATCAGAGTGCTTTACCTATACCAACTCCCTTAAACATTATAAGCACGCTGTAACTTAGGTGCATGGTGCTATTGTCCCTATTTTTGAAATAGCAAAAATAGGATCAAGAAATTTTCCATGACTTGCTCCATGCCACACAAATAGGAGAATTTGGAATTTAGCCAGTAATTTTTGTCATTAGGTTCCATGTGCTTAACCATTATGCTATGCCAACTCTCATAAAGACCAAACAAAATTTAACATTACATATAAACTATTACATAAAAGGTTTAGAGAATATCTTTGGAATTGTACAGAACTTCTCATACATAGTCTGAAACAGTCAACCCTTGGACCATTTAAAAACAGCTAAAACCATCTAGCAAGATAAAAATCAGACAATCTCTGAATTAGGATAGAGGAAGTAACTCAGTAAAGTTTTACCTGCCTGCCCCAAAAGTATTCTAAAGGGTTTTAAAACTGCTGATGCTATTAAAAAGGATGTTAGTGTGTATATGGGGAGAGAGGCAGGCAATAAGCAGTCATTAAGTGCTTGGGCTCTGAGGTCATGAACCTAAATTCTATCACTTACCCATCAGGCAAGTCACTTTAACCAAAGCTGTTTTCCATCTGTAAATTGGGGATAATCACAGTTGCTGAACTCAATGAGTTGATATAAGATTGGCTGAGATAATAAATGTGGGTGACTGATGCACAGAAAACACTGAATTGTCCTATTTCAATTATTATATGCCTCATTCTAAACAACATTGGCTCTTTGCAATCTCCCATATTTGAGTTTCATCCATTAGACTGAAGATAGGTTATAAGACATATTCACAGACAGCTTTCAAAGATGCTTCTTATGTTCTACCCAGGGGAAATCAGAATCTCCAATACACCAGAAGCATGTACTCTGGCTGTTACATCTCTAGTGGTACAAAGCATGCCAGCCACTGCCACAAAGCCTGAAGATGAATATGAAGAGCCCAGAAATTTCCCTTCCTCCAGGATGTATATTTACACAGAAGGAAGGGTCCTTAAGTGGATGGAGAGGTGGGGACTAAGCTTAGAATACTTTTAAGTTTAATACTACAAATTATTGTAACCTATTTTTCTGTTACTCATTAATAACAGGTCTTCAATTTTAATGAAAGACATTTTATATCTGTCTATAAACACAATGCTACTAAACGGTATCTTTGGGTTGATTTAGACACCTGCCTTTTTACATCGTACCTCCGGTTTAAATTTCTCATTAACCCTTAGAATATTATTTTCTAGTTTAGTGATATCAACAAAAAAGATTAACTGTTTTATCTGGAGACAGGCTGGCTTTTTAAGAGCTAAGAAGAGACACTGAAGTAAACACTGCTTCTCTATATAATGATAACATTGTTTGTCTTGCTGACACAGAAGCAGCCTTGACTAAATAAGACACAAAATCCAGTGACTCGTGTTCATTTACTTTATCATGAGATGTCAGTGTCACAGAGCTGGCCAAGGCTGCTCTCCTTACATTCACACCTCATCTGCTCGCATGGGTCATTCCTAAATATGGTCTATGGACAAAAGATTTTAAAGCATTTTGCCTTTGCACCAAAGAGATACGTAACCAAATGGACCAATTATAATTGTCAACTTAAATTAGACTTATATTTATTTCCTATTTCAAACAGCAAAGAATTTTCCTCTGCCCTAAGAAAACAGAGAAAAAAACAAAACAAAACAAAAACAAACAAACAAACAAAAGAACAGAATTTACTTTCGAAAGAAAGAAAGAAAGAAAGAAAGAAAGAAAGAAAGAAAGAAAGAAAAGAGAAAGAAAAAAAGAAAGAAAGACAGACAGAAAGAAAGAAAGAAAGAAAGAAAGAAAGAAAGAAAGAAAGAAAGAAAGAAAGAAAGAAAGGGTCAATGCTGGAAACATGTTGAAATGTTACCAAAAATTCAGTTTAAATGGTTGCTTTATGCCAATTCAAATCATGAGTGATTAAACCTTTGATAAAGTATTTAAATAATACTTAATAATTTTAAACTCATATATTGTGGTCACCAATGTTGTTTATTTTCAGCTTTCTGACTTCAGGTTGAAATTACATAAAAATTCATTTTTATTGAAAATAATTCCATTCCCACCTTCCTATTAGATTTTCTACTGTACAGAAACCTTTCTTATTTTTTAACTTATCACCTCAAAATTCATTTATTTTTCTCTGTTTATACTCTTAAAATAGAAAGTTATGTGTTATAATTGACAAAATATGTGAAAAAAGAAACTACACTGAAAATTATACTGTGTTATGATTCACTTTCTTAATACCTACATGAAGTGCTTTCCAAAGATCACTTTTGTCTTTTTCAAATATTTTTTTCTCTTTTTTAGGTACAAAGGACCACTGTTTCTAACTGATATAGCAAACAGGAAATAACATAGAAGCATTATTTGAAATATTTTGCAATCCTATGGACAACTCTGAGTCCTACCGATTTGATTGCATTTCCCAAAAATCAGGCATAAACACTACAATAGCTCTATTTCTTTTGAATTGTTAGGTGATTTTCCTTTGCAAGTGTAAAAAAAAGAAATATTAACAAGTACATACTTTTTTATTACTTACACTAATACACTAATGCAATATCAAAGTTAAATACATATTTTCCTTCCCTGTTTCTTATACGTCGCTTATCTTTTATAATTTTACATATCCCTATAAAATTTCAAATAGAAAGGATAAAACTGAAAGCAACAAAATAATTGAGGTAATCAGGAACTGAAAAAAAAATAGTGATAAATGCTGTAAATTTAAAATGGAAGTTAGTAATAGTCACAGGAAGAATATAGATACAGTTCCCAGACATTTACATTTACTAGTAACAATTTCAAAAACTACTGTGGAATACCATGTAGCATTCTGAGTCTTGGTTTTCTAAGGAAGAATATTAAAAATAAATTACTATTTATTATTATTAATGGGTCATGAAATAGAAAGTAATATAATCTCAGAATTAAAGTAATGCACTATATAGTTTTGTGAACTACACTGTCCCTATTTTCTAAAAACCAGTGAAAAGTTTACCATAAAACCACTGGATTTTATTAATCATATGCAGTAACACAAATCTGTGCTGGATGTAGGAAAGTCTGGCACAACCCCAAGCAGCTATATATGTAAAGAGGAAGGAAGTCTGCATCAGAGGACAATGGTGCTGATTATCCGACCCTGTCTCCCTTCCTCATAATGGCACTATTGAGATCCACAAGATGATCCATTAAGAATGCTTTCTGATAGAGGCCAACTGAAAGAGAAAGGAAGAAGAGGACCAAAAGAGGGAAGAACTGAAAATAAAACATCTAAGATACAGAATAAAGTCTTCCTGCAAAAAAGACAATTCATGACTATTAACTTACAAATATAAATGACCTTTTTTTCTGTGAATTAAAAAATGAGATATAGGTGACCACCTATCCATTTCACAAAATCAGGAACAATATTACTGTCAGTTTCCAGCACTGCTTTTTAGGGTCTTCGCTATTTCCAGTATCCCAGCCAAGTATTTCATCATTCTTTCCACTATATTCAAGGTGGTCACCCAGATAAAGATAAAAGAAAGGAACCATTTAAAACTGCAACAGCTACTGGAGTTGTGTTTATCCCTATTAATGTGATACACATGTATTTAATAAACACTCCACATTTTATGTTAAACTTTTAGAGTACAGTTTGTGTTCAGTATTTCTTAACTTGTCTGCTTTTTCTGAGTTACTTTTACCATACAAGTTACTTAAGGGAAATGCAAAACCATATTTCAGTATAAAGACCTTTCCTTAATGATAATTGATCACACACACACACACACACA
>RJWM01025835.1:0-28774 GCA_004363535.1 Dasyprocta punctata | reverse complement strand
TGGGGGGAGGAGCTTGGGAGGTGGGCAAAATGACATATTAACAGCTGATTTGAAGGATCATCTCTCTGTGTAAAGCGGGACACAGAAAAATTTACTGGGGTCTGGGGGTGGAGGCTTTGGGGGTTGTGAAGTCTTTGGATTGGTGAGGGCTCGGCCCACGCGCAAAAAGGGAACAGGAGGTTTATCTCTGGAATGCGAAGGAAAACATGAGTTTACTCTTGGAAGGCTAAGTTGTTTCCCTGGGTTCGGTACCAAGTTCGGGGGATGTCATGTTATAGATCGCTAAGCCCCAGGATAGCAGAACCTATCACTTTTCTTTTCTTTTGGTGGTTCTAGGCATTGAACCCAGGGTCTCACACAAGGTAGGCAAACCCTCTACCACTGAGGCACACCCCAGTCCAGTGTCCCTACTTCCCTTCCCACCTCACTGCCCATGCAGGCATCAAACCCGGGGTCTCTGTGACATCCCGGCTCTTTTTAACTTATTAAATTCTGAGACAGAGGCTTGCTAAATTGTTCAGGCCGGACTAGAATTTGTGATCTTCCTGCCTCAGCCTCCTTAAATGCTGGGATTACAGGTATGTGCCTCTGCTCAGTGTCCTATTTCTAAACTAAGACTCCATCCCTAGAACCGGCAAGGATTCTCCCGCACTGATCAACAGACTTGAGTGCCAGTGCAAGAGCCAGGGAAGGCGCAGAACGATGTGGTGAGTGGGTGAAAGTGGTATATTTTGACTCCTTCTCTCTGGACACTACTGTGGGCATACTGTAAAATGAAGGGTTTGGGCAATAACGAAGCAGAAGGAAGGATATAGGGCTCAAACCAGCGAAGAGACAGCCAACCATCTTAAAGGAGTGTGGGAGCAGAGATCCAAACAAGTTACAAGCAGACCCCGCGCAGGCGTACTGGACTAGCTCGGCTCTTTCCCTCTGCCCCGCTCTCTCCCGGGGGAGTTACCTAAACAGTCAGCTGACGACGCTGCGCGGGTCACGTGAGGGCGTGCTGGACGCCGGCGCCCCGCGCAGGCGCAGATCGGGTGTGGCGAGTCAGCTGATCCGCGGTGCTGTATCTCCGGTTCAGGCTGCCTGCTTGGCCTTGTGATCCGTCTCAGCCATGGCCAGCCAGTCGCAAGGAATTCAGCACCTGCTGCAAGCCGAGAAGCGGGCTGCGGAGAAGGTGTCCGAGGCCCGCAAGCGTGAGTTTCGGAGCGGCCAGGCATGGCGTTAGGCTGAGAAAGGCGGCTAGGCCGCGGAGGGGGTAGGCGGGGAGACCCGGAAAAGTCCCGGGAGTAGGGGGTTACGGTGGCCGCGGCTGGTGTGTTAGGAGGAACTCTGCCGTTGAGACTCTAGAAGGCTTGTGGGTCTGCTGGCTGCCGCTGTGTGGGCTATTAAGCCGGGTGTAGAGCTTTCTTTTTGGGGAATGGGAGCCGTATGAAATGGGTCATCCAACGCGAATTCTTTGTCTTTTTTCCCACTTGCCCCCTGGGGACGCTCCAGCCCAGTGAAGGGTCCGCCATGCAGAGGATCGGACTCTCGAGATCTGGACCCTGTGTTATTCCTCGTTCGTTTTGTAACAATAAATCCACAATGCTTGTGTCTCTTCACTTTGTTCCCCTCGTTACCGCCAGCATCATAGTGCGGGGCAACTTTTCTGAAGCTCCTGTAGCAGCCTGGCTCGTTAATTCCTTTCACTTAGATATTTTTAAATGCGGGTTACAAGTGCCAGCGCGGTGCCAGGTGCATCACCATTGTGGTATCCCACGTCCCAGTGAAGGAAGTAGATATTGGATAGGATGATTGTAAGTGGGTGGGAAGGCTGGAGTTGAGAAATACAAGATTGCTAAAGAATGGAACACCTGGGTCTAATCTAGACTGAGGAGTGGAAGGAAACCAGTCTTCTCTTCTGCAATCTGTTTTCCTCATTGTAGTCAGTAATCCGTGTAAAATGTACATATAATGTCTTACCACCTTAGCAAAGTGGTGTTGAGTGCCACCAGAATAAAACTTCAAATTCTTTTAGGGGGAAAGATAGTAGGAGATCGAACCTAGGGGTGCTCTACCTCTGTGCTACATCCCTTTTATAAATTTTATATTTATTTTTTTTAAATTTTGAGATAGTTTCCCAAGAAGGACTCAAATTTGTAAGCCTCCTTTCTCAACCACCCTAAACACTGGGATTTCAGTTGGGTGCCATAGCACTTGGTCACAATGAGTTGGAGAAAGCTTTATTGCATCATGATATTTTTTTTGTGTGTGTGGTACCGGCTATGGAACCCAGCATCTTTGCGCTGAGCTACATCCCAGGCTCTTGTTACTTTTTGAGACGGGTTTGGTAAACTGTCCAGAGTGGCCTCGAATTTGGGACCCTTCTGCCACAGCCTACTAGAGTGCTGTGGGATTACAGGCAAGTGCCATCACACTCGGTTTAGGCTTTTGCATTCTGTCTGATCTCGTTTGTGTACTCCCCAGCCATACTGAATTGTGATTTCTCAAAAGCAACTTCATTTATTTTCCCCTGCAAGCCTTTACATCCCATTTCTTTGGAATGGAAGAACATTTTCTTACATACCTCCTTTTGGTTCTCCAACCCAGCTTTTCAGACCTCAAGGTTAGGCAGTAGTTCTTCCAAGAATTCTTTCATCATTCATCATCCTGCCCTCAGACTAGGTTAAGTATCCCTCCTTAGTGTTTATTTCTGTCATTATAGTGCAGTAACCTGCTTATCTATATGACTTAGTCAACGAGGTTAGGCTACTGGGAAGAGGTAGCCTTCTAATTTATGTATCCAGTTTTCCATCTAATGAGAAAGATCTTTTTACTCTATTTTACAAGTGGGAAAATGAAGCTCAGGGGAGATGATTTGACCAGACCTGGGAATCAGCAGAGTTGTGGTTTAGAGGCCTCTTTTTCTATGCTGGGGTAAAATACCAGAAAATACTAATCTTAGTAATTCTTGTTGTTTCTTCTTGAATAAGACTGGTGTATGTTCAGATAAATTTCAAACATGGCTCTGATGGCACGTGCCTTTAATCCAGCACTCGGGAGGCTGAGGCAGGAGGATCCCAACCTGAGCTACAAAGTGAGTTCAAAGCCAGCCTGAACTGCATAGTGAGACCCTGTTTCAAAAAATAGGGCTGGGGATTTAGCTCAGTGGCGTAAGCGCCTGCCTGGCAGGTGTGAGGTGAGTTTGATCCCTGGTACCAAAAAAACCCCAAACAAACGCACATGGCTCTGAGAAGGGTTATAACACTTTTATTTCCTAGCAAAGCATTCTTCCAAGGTGTTGGGGATAAGGAGAAGGCTTTTCTTTCTGCTCTGGTGACTGGAAGGTTCTGTATTCTTTGTAGAATATTTCCAGTCATAACCTTGATACAGTAATTCCAGAATTATTTCTTAGAATTTTTCCAGTGATGACTCACCAATAGTAAGCTGTTGGAAAGGACATGAGACTATTTGGGGGAAGTGCAGCAACAGGTTCTTGCACTGTAGTGAGAATAACTTGAGTTCCTTGAAAGTCATGTTTCACACCTTTCTTTTCCTCATCAAGCCTGATGCAGGGTCTCATATATCTCAGGTAACTGTTACTTATTTGCTGAGTGAATTTGTTTTAAAGGTTTTATTAGCTTATGGCTAATGCGCATTCCAGGGTTTTCAGTATTTGGGAGCAGTCAGACCCAAATTTTTCATGAAACTAGTGCCTTGCACCTTTGAAAAAAGAAGCTGGGCATTGTGGTACATTCATGCAATCCTAGCACTTCGAGAGGCTGAGACAGAAGGATTGAACCCAAGCCCAGCTTGGGGAATTTAATGACTTAGTGAGACCCTGTGTCAAAATGAAAGAAAAATAAAGTTTAAAAGGACTGGTTGCTCAGTGTTGAGTCCCTGAGTTCAATCCCAAGTACTGCCAAAAAGTATTAGGGTTTATTTTATTAGCGTGAAACAAAACATTAGCACCCATTTGTCAGGCTCAAGAAAAACAAGGGTAGAAATGCAAGGTCAGATCTCAGTGGTTGAGTGCTTGCTTACTTAGCATGTGCAAGACTGAGGATTCAGTCCGAAGTGCTGCACAGAAACACTTCTCTGTGTGTGATTTTCTGTTCAAATATTTTTTTGTTTTCAAAAAAACTTATCAAAATTGAACCCTGAAAATGTTTGCTGAAAGGCAGCAATGCTGTCATCGCGTGAGTCAGGGCACTGTGAGAGTTAGGAGTGATGTGATTTGAAATTAGGTGGGCTGTTGCAGAAGGTTTTGAATGAATATTATTTGTAGATTGTTGGTTTGGAAAATATCTTTGGCTTTGAAATATTGACAAAAAGCTGATGGGTGAAGATAACGTGAAGGATTGGGATGCAAGTGGACTACAGCTAAAACCATTAGGTCTGCAATAGTAGTATAGTAAATAGACTTGCACAAGTAGACCTTGGGGTGTTTGGGGAGAGATCTGTTGTCTTGGTTACTTTTCTCTCCTTGCTGGGACAAAATACCTGACACCCAAAATTAAGAAAAGGAAAGGTTTATTTAGCTCAAAGTTTGTGGAGGTTTCAGTCCATAATCAACTGGCTGCAAGGCAGCATGGCATGGCACAGGGGCAACACTTCAAGGCAGCAGGAGATAGCAAGAGCAAAAAGAGGGGAGAATAGGCCTCTTCTCCCTTATATTGTAAGTAGGCTGCTATCCTTCATGGCAGGTGTAGCACAGGCCCCCCTCACCCCAACTCTCTAGGTACCTTCCTCTTGCCCAGGCTGAGGATGTTTACAAAGTAAGGACCCTGGCTCTCTGCTGAGTGACTTAGACTTCTAAACTTCTGAAGTTTATCAACCATTACTATCTGTTAATTGTTTCACACTGGCCACATGAAATGTTGATGTCATTACAAGTTCAAAAATCTTTTCTTATCCTGCAGTGAAAAGTAAATTCAATTTCTCCTTCCTTTTTGCCCCGGTACTCAGAATTTAACCCAGGACTTTGTGCTGTATTACTGAGTTACACCTTTACCCCGCCCACCTTTTTAAAATTGCCCAGGCTGACCTCAAACTTTGAATCCTCCTTCCTCTGCCTCCCAAGAGCTAGGATTACAGGCATGTACCATCTTGTCCAGTTTAAATTCAGTTTCATTCATCTACATGGGTCGAATGGACTGGATAGCTGTTATATAATAATGTACAACAAAGTTTAGTTTTATTTACAAGGTGTCTTTTGTTGTGAATTCAATGAGTACTTTGGTTGATCATCTAGCCCTCCACCCTGTGTGTGTGTGTGTGTGTGTGTGTGCATTTGCACATGCTATAGGAGATGGAACTCATGGCCCATGCATTCTAGGCAGTTGCTCTTCCACTAGGCTACATCCCCTTCCCTCTTTCTATTCTCTTTGGGGCCCCAAAGAGCTTGGTGAGCAGAGATTCAAAGCAGGGAGTCTGCATTGGCTGGACTTGTGCTCAGTTTGTATGCAGGCTTAGCCAGAGCCTAGAGATCTTTCTGGCTATTTATTAAACTGTTCTTTTGCTCTTTTCTGCAAACTGGACCCAGATCTCATCTCTCATCTGCCTGTTCAGTATTCCTCCCAGTTACCGCTTTATTTACTTCTTGTCATAAGCGTGGTTTTTAAGTTTCCAATATTACATCATTTGTTTTTTTAGTTATATTTTAGAGTTGTGTCCCTTTGGAGCACATTACAGTCCTTGCTTATCTCCTAAGCAGAGCTCCGGTCATCATCAGCAGCACACTTAGGTGTCTTTACTTAGGAAGAAGAAGAGTACCCTAGATGGCTGTTACTCATGTTATATTGGTTCTTTTTAAGTTTCCAAACAGTCTTGCTAGGTTGCTGAACTGGCATTGATCCTCTTGGCTTGCCTTACCCTCCTGAGTGCTAGAGTAATAGGCGTGTACCACCTTTCCTGTTTATGTTGGCTCTTAATAGTTGAGGTTGAGTGAATACTCTGACACATTCCACAATTTTTTCATCATTTTTATGGGCTGTAGCTACAGAAACCATGTCTTCCCCTGCCAGCCCCGTGATGCTACAGGTTAAACTCTGGGCTTGCACATGCTAAGCAAGTACTCCACCAGTGAGCTACACACTCTGTGAAGGCTTTTGTTTTTATCACTCTATACAGCCTGTAGGCAGAAACCTCTGCCTTTAGCTTGATTTACCTTTTTGTTTGGTATCTTAGGGCTGCATCTTAAATTTTTTTTTAATTGTTAAAATTCACCATCTTGGTGTCTACTGACTTTTCTTCATGTCTTTTAACCACTTCCTGATGATAGCTCTCTCATTTGAAAACAGGAAAGAACCGAAGACTGAAGCAGGCCAAAGAAGAAGCTCAGGCTGAGATTGAACAGTACCGCCTGCAGAGGGAGAAAGAGTTCAAGGCCAAGGAAGCTGCGGTAGGACCTGTTTGTTTTATTGATATTGTTTTCTGAGCAACACACAAGACAGACAGACAGACAGACAGACACACACACACACACACACACACACACACACACACAAAATATCCAGTGTAGCTTAGAGATTCTGACTCTGGCAGTTTTGAAAGTTGAGTTATTGTATTTTATTTATATGTGGTGCTAGGGACCAAGCCTCATATGCTAGCAAGTGCTCTACCACAGAGCTACCCTCTCCCTTAGTTGCTGGTTATTACATTCTTTGTTAGAGGCTTAGGCTGGGTCTCTTAAGATGGTCAGTTTTTAAAATTTATTTACTTATTTATTTATTTATTTATTTTACTGACATCGAATCCTAGTCTCCGTGTACTCATTTAACAAATAATCCTTTAGACAGTTCATATGTACCTGGTACTGTGTATGTGTAGTGCTGGAGGATCAGCTGAGGACAGGAAGAGACATGGTCCTTGCCTTTGTGGAGCTTGGCTTACAGTCTGGGAATCTCAGTAATAAAACGCAAATCATGTGCTTGCTTTGGCAACACATATACTAAAATTGGAACGATGTGGAGATTAGCATGGCCCCTACACGAGGATGACACGCAAATCTGTAAAGCGTTCCATTTTTTTTTTATGGTAGCCACTGTTATTTTACTCTTGTGTTGAAGTCCTGTATTGCTTCCATTGTCTTGTTTTTATTGGTTTTATTTTGTACTATTTTGTTTGAAGTCATACACCATGTTCATTGTTTTGTTTTGACTGACTATTCTATTTCGTTTGGTTTTATTCTCTTCAAAAAATTAATTAATTAATTAATTAAAAAATGCAAGTCATGCCCACCCACAACTGAGAACTGCTGTGATGGCTATAAGCTTAAATAAGACGGAACCCCACTTCAGTAAAGCGTGCGGAGAGGCATCATCACCAGTGTAGGTGCAGCAGGGCACACAGTAATGGTACAGAAGCAGATCTCAGGAATGCAGAGGGTGCAGGGAACCTTCTGGAAAGAGCCAGGAAAGGAGGAGGGTCTTCTTAGGGAAGGAAAACGCTGTTCGAACAGGGTTACAGTTTATTCTCCCAGAGAATTAGAAATCCAAGTGAAGGACAAAAGCTTGTCTTGATCCAGAAGCATAAATAATGCCCTCAGGACTCTTCTGTCTCTCAGCTCTGCATTTGGTTTTATGTGCTGCAGTAGTTTTAGGCACACACCCTGGTCCCCAGCCCTGCTCCGGTGATTGCTGTCATGTGCTTCCCTACTAGCATCGGGTAGCAACTGTTTTGATCATCTTTGCACTGCAGGATCGCAGAGCCTTTAAAATTTAAAACATTTCTCTGCCAGGCCGGTCAGTACTGTTCAGTTGTCAGACTGTCCACCAATTACTGTTGGGTCAAGGCAGCCATTTCCTGTCTCTCTGCTGCGTTTGCCAGTAGAGATGGTGTCAGTGTTGCACTGTAAAGCACACGCGCTGAGGTTTTGTTTTCCAGGACTGTTCTTTGTTAACATCTTCAGTTTTGAGACAGCTTACTGGGGCTTGGCGTATAGTTTATATTCCTATAACAGAGGTAGTGGAGCTTTTTCCTCCCCTTCCTAGGGGTTGTATACTTAAAAATTTGAGTAGCAGCTGAGCTCTTACGAAATGCCCAGGGTAGTCCTGTGTTTGTTATAAACAGTGAAAATATAGTGTGCAGAGCCCTCTTAACTTTGAACTCAAGACTCAGATTTGAATCTTTGCATGTTCACCTTGCTCTTGGAGCCCATCTGGTGTCTAATCTGTAAAATTCGAAGGGATAGCCTCATCACCTTTGTGAGGATCAGGTAATGTGCCAGACTGCTTTGAAAACTAACATGTTTCCAAATGAGAAAGGACATTGGTAGTGTATGTGAATATGTGTGTTCATGTTAATAAAATGAGGCACAAACAGGTTAAGCAATAAAAAATGTGAAGTTATTTCTTCCAGAGCTTGATTGGTCAAGTTCTCATAAGGTAGGCATGGCAGTTAACAAAAACCAGCCCAAGGTGAAGAGGATAGAAGGTGAAAGGAAATTCACGAATTAGGACTTGTTAATTTGTGAGTGGAAACTGGATAGTAAAGATGTGTGTGCAGTAAAGAGTTCAAGCAAAAAAGAGAAGTAGGAAAAAAATAAAAAAAGCAGCAGTGAGTAATTTCCCTCTGCCTAGACTTGCAGTTCTCTTCAGGGCTAGTCACAGTTAGTTTCCTATTCATTCTTCTGGATATATTTGAAGGAACAAATATCTTCTATTTATCGTACTGGTGAATCTGTTGAACTTAGAAGAGTTAAAACAATAACCATTAATGATGAAATTCCTTGTGTATTCCTAATAAATTGTATTTTTCTTGTTTTTTTTTTTGTTTTTTTTTTGTGACAGTAGAAGAGATTGAACTCTGGACCTTCCTACTAAGCTACATCCTCAGCCATTTTTAAAATTTTCTATTTTGAGACAGGGTCTCACCAACTCACTAAATTGCCCAGGTTGGGTTTGAATTTATAGTCCACCTGCTTCAGCCACCCAGAATGCTAGAATAGAAGTGTCTGGTTTTTTTTTAAACATCTTACATAGTATCTTCTCACTTTTAAAATCACACCAAAATATATAAATGCTGATCACACTGATACTGTGGTATATCTTGCTCCCCCTTCTTAAACTGCATTTTTTATGGTTTATTTTATATTGCTGAGTGGTTTTTGTTGTTTTAAGATACTGGGGATTGAGCTCAGGACCCTGCACTGAGCTACATCCCTAGTCCTTTCTTAATTTTTTAAATTTTTGAGGGAGGATCTTGCTAAGTGGGTAAGTTGCCCACGTTGGCTCAGATTTGTGACCCTCCTGCCCCAGTGTCCCAGAGAGCTGAGACTGTAGGTGTGCTCTCCTGCACCTGGCTCAGGATATCCTTATGTGTAAGAGATTCTATAATTTGTTTAACCAGTCCTCAGTTTTTGAGTATTTTATTTTTTTGGATTCCTGGTCTCAAGCCATCCTCTTGCCTTGTCCTCCCCAGTTGCTGGAGTTACAGGTGTGTGCCTCTGGGCCAATAGCTGTTGAATAGTTAGATTGATTCCAGTCTTTGGTTAAAGCTAACCATTTGATTCTGGAGTGTTGTATGTCTCTGGGATACTTTTCTAGCAGGGGGACTGCTGTGCACTTTACATGTGGATGCATTTTGCCCTGTTAACTCCGGGAATGCTTCTCTGCCCACGTGGGCTTTTGTCACAAGGTGACATTGCCTGTTACTGATTGGTTTTCACTGATGAACTTGCGGGTCTCCAAAGTTAACAAATTGCTTGCTGAATGTTCCTGGCCAACAGGAACATCTTTCTGATGCTGCCTGTGTCTTTGCTTCTCCACTGCAGGCCTTAGGATCCCATGGCAGCTGCAGCAGTGAAGTGGAGAAGGAGACCCAGGAGAAGATGGCCATCCTCCAGAACTACTTCCAGAAGAACAGGGAAGAGGTCCTGGATAATCTCTTGGCCTTTGTCTGCGATATCCGGCCAGAAATCCATGAAAACTACCGCATCAATGGGTAGAAGAAAGAAGCACCTGTTCCGTGGATTGGCACTGCAGATGCTCTCCTGGAATATGAAGCTTTAGCAAAATCAATTTCTATTCTTTTGAAATGCATTAAATTATTTCTTAAGTTGTGTAATAGTTCCTTCACTTTTGGAGAGTAGGCTATCTAGCTTCTTTGGACAAACATGTACTTTTTCCAAAGATTTCATCTTTTTACCTCATATTTCTTAGAAATGTAATGAATATATGTTGTCTGTTTTCCTGTACCTTTTAGCTCAAGCAACATGTATATCAGTATTGACTTTTTCTTTCTTAGATTTAGTAGGAAAAAAGAAAAAACAGTTCTTTAAAGAAAGGAAGGGATTAAGTAACTTTTTTCCCTTGTACTTTCTTAAAGGTCAGGGGCTTTATCTATGAAAAAGTAGTAAATAGTTACTGTAACTTGTGTGAAGCAGCAGCCAGCCTTAAAATAGTATATTCTGAGGAAGGATTAAAACAGTGAATACAAATATACTTGCTTGGGCTGCACTTAGTTTTTTTTTTTAACCAAAATTACTAGATGAGCCAGCTGTGGTGGTGCGCGCCTGGAATCCCAGCACTCGAGAGGCTGAGTGAGGCCGGAGGATCACTAGTTTGTGGTCAGCCTGGGCTACATAGTAAGATCCAGGCCTGCCTAGACTACGTAGTGAGACCCTGTCTCAGTGCAAAAGAAAACAAAGCAATTTACTAGATGATGGGACTCAAGAACTTGTTACTTGTTATTTGGTGTACCGATAATCTCTTCCAAGTAAAAGTAAAGACTTTGTCATCCATTTTCACCCCTCTGGTTCATTCTTTTTGATAATGCAAAGTATACTTTGACCAAATGTTCTACAGAATCTCACTTAAGAAATTGTATGTGTTACATTTGCATACATAATCAGAAGATGTTCAAGATGTATATTTTAGGAGGAAGGAAATTGCTTGTGATGTCACTTGAACTGTTTTGGAAGAACAGCAAGCAACCAGAAAGCACAGTCTTTTCCCTAGAGCACCTCGTGGCAGGGCGCTTTGCGCAGGCTGCTGAGCACGTTTCCTTCCTGCAGGCTGAATGGGGGCCGACTACCTTTAGTGTCTTTGTTCTTCACTCCTGGGTGTCAGTGCCCTGTGGGTCTCTGTAGGCTGACAGTCTTTCCTTGGTTGCAGAATTCATTTCTGATAGGTAGAAACCGTTGAACAAGAACATTTGGGGTTTTCCTAGCTTGTGAAACAGTATGAAACAAGTACACAATGTTTTTTTTAAACCCCTGTATTGTCTCGGGATGGTCTGATCTTAGGCCACTTCTGTCTCGGGTTACTATTTCACTTCTGTTCCTTTTTACAGTTGAAGGCTCCTGTTGTGTAGTTCAAAACTGCAGACTTGTAGCTCCACTGGAGCTGCCTGTCTGGCTCAGTAGTGCTGTCCAGGCGGAGAAATCCAGTTCTGTGCTCCCTTGACCTCCGGTGCTGTTTGACAGTGCTGACTGCTCCTTCCTTGGGCCATCTTTACTTCCTCTGCATGGGTGTACTTTGTCTTTCAGTTGTTCTCATTGCTTCTCCACCTTTCTCAGTGTCTTCTTGGACTTTATATTCCTTGGTAAGACCACCTTCATTTCATAGCTTTTAATACCGTCTGTATTGAAAATCCAAATTTGTATTTCCAGCCCATCTATTGGATTCGTCATTTGATTTTTTTTCCTCCCAAACTGGGGATTGAACCCAGAGCCATGGGTACTGAGTTATATCCCAACCGTTATTTATTTATTTATTTTAAAGGTAGTAAAATCCAACAAAACACATAGAACCAAGTCAATCAAAACAAAGCAGTAGAACTGGTACAGAACTTCAAAGAAAGATACTATGAAAACAATAGCTGCTATAGTATATCTTGTTATCTCAGAATAGTTGACCATTCCAAAAGGTATAGTAAAATTAAACCAAAAACAAAACACAACAAAACGAATAAAAACAGAATACAAAATAAAGCAAAAAAAATTAATCAGAATAAAGCAAAACAATGAACAAATTGGGCCTGAAAGACAAGACAGAAGAGAATCCCTCATATTTGCTACACTGCCTACTGTCATCTTCCAAGAGATGCTCAGACTGCTGGCCCCAGGCCTGCAAAATCAACGAAACAATACTAGCATTTAGTTGCTTTATGTACCTTAGTCACTATCAATTTAGCTGGACCTCTGAACCAGCAGGTTCCAGCCCTTATTTTTTGTTTTGCAACAGAATCTCATTAAATTTTTAAGTTGCCTCGGCTGTGCTCAAGCTTTTGATCCTTCTGCCTCAGCCTCCCAGAGTGCTGCTATTACAGACATGTGCTACCTCACCTGGCTGCTTATTTTGATATTTTGACCGCGTGCCTCGTGAAGATCTCCATCCTCGCCTGTTCCAAACTCTACACAGTTTTGTTCAGGATTTGCTTTTAGTGTTGGTAAACGTCGGTAGTACCTAACCTTTACATACTGTCAGTACCAATTTCCCAAACTAGAACATGAAGCAACATCTTCATTGGTTTAGAGCCACCACCTTTTTAAAATTGTACTGAGAATGGAACCCATGGCCTTGTAATGCTAGCCAGGTGCTCTGTCATGGGTCCACATTGCAACCTATCAAGAAGTTGTTTTTTTTTGTTTTTTGTTTTAACGTTTAGAGACAGGTACTCACTAACCTGGCCCAGGCTGGCCTTCATCGTGTGATCCTCCTGCCTCAGCTTTGTGGCATCATACCCAGCTGTATAATTATTTTTAACCTCATTGATCCCAATACACTTACTGTGGATTACTAGGGTTGTGTGTGTGTGACTGCTTGTCTGAGCCAGGCAACTCAGTGAAGCCAGTGGGAGTATCTTAGAAGCCGCATGATCAAAGTCACCTGCAAGGACAAGGTAAGATCTGGAAAGTAAAGAGCTTGGTAATGTGGAGAGGAGCCTAAATGGGTCGAGTGTAAAGTGGAGAAAAAGTGTACTGTGAAGAGGAGACCTGGGCAGTCAGTGGTCGATGGGGCAGATGGGTTTCAGCGCTGGTGGCGAAGGGCATCGGATGAGGGTGTTTTGTGAGAAGTGAGATCCCTGAGTGGGCTGGGGTCCTTGTGGCCCAGGGCGTAGGTGAGGGGTCCCCTGTAGTCTCCCTGATGGTTCTTGGGGAACTGATGGGTGCTCAGGTCTTCTTTGGGTCATTTGGGTCTTGGGATTGGGCAAGGGAATTCTAAGGGAAAGGACTTCATCAGTCTGTAATGAGATTTTAGGTATATAAGGCTAAGACCACTGGAGACAAGTCAGGCGGGTATATTGGTTCTGTCAGAATAAACTCAGTGCAGAAGAGTGTGGTTTATTTTTATTCGAGCATAAAAGGATAGGATATGCACATACTTAAATTTAATGCCGAGTTTAGCTGGAAGTAGAAGAAATGCAATGGTGAACTGAGAAGATCTTGGGTCTCAAGAGGGTTTTTGTTATGGTGTATTTAATCCATTACACAGCCACTAGCAGTGTCCCTGATCACTTAGTGGGATGCCAGTAAGAGCCCTTCAGTTATGACAACCAAAAATGCCATAGGACATTGCTTTATGTCCTTCAGGTGCCCAAAGTTTCCACAGATTAGAACTACTGTTCATAAAGCAACAAGAAAGGAATTACTAAAAATAGATCAAAGCACTACATATGGTGCCTGGAACATTCTAAGTGCTCAACAAATGTTTCCTGTTTCTGAAATAAAGGTTTATTTCTTGCAAAGTTTGTTACAAGTTGGATGATTTCAGTGCAGCTGTTTTCTGTGTGGTGACTCGGTGGTTCAGACTGCTTCCAGTTTCTGGCTCTGCCATCTCATCACATGCTTTCCATGACTGCAGATACGGGAAGAAGAAGCTGGAGAATGTGCACCAACTCTGCTTCAGACCTGAAATGACACACGACACTTGTCATCAGCCTATTGACCAATATAGGTCGCATGACCCAACCTAACTGCAAGGGAGACTGAGAAAAGGGGGAGCTGTGAATGGTCACTGAATAAGAAAGTGCTGCTACAATTACCAGCAGTCACTTTCCACATGGCAGCTAGTGTTCTAAGAGCTTTGTATCGTTACCAACAAGTTTAATTCTTGGCCACTCTTTCCTGGATTGGAGGCAAAGAAGGTTTAAGGCTCCAGCTCAAGGATGTGAAGTGGTATAGCCAAGATTTTTTAGCACCTGTACCCTTAACTGCTGTGCACACAGTGTCAAGTTTATAATTGTATACATTTTATGAATCTTGTGTGATTCTTTCCCCTCTTTCTCCAGTTTCTAAACGCCCTGTAATTGTTTGTTGGGCCAGATTACAGTTGCCTGCAGTATTGCCTGTTTACAAGCATAGAAACTGACAATTTCATTTGGTGTCATAGCTCAGATTTAAGATCTCCCTCATGGAAGGCATTAAATAATTTACAGTAAGGCATTGTGTAATCTTGTGGGTAACTTGCACAAATTTCCTGAATAGTCACTCCCACTGTATGGATGGAAGAACACAGCATTTTTTTCTTCTGTACCGAAGACTGAGAACTTAGGACTTTATGCATGCTAGACAAGGGTTCTGTCATTGAATTACAGCCCCAGTTCTTTGTATTTTAATTTAAGATGAGATCTTGCCAAGTAATCCATGCTAGCCTTGAATTTGCAATTGTCTTGCCTCAGCCTCTTGAGTAGCTGGGGTTTCAGGTGTACACCACCACACTTGGCAAAAATAACTCCTGAAAGACATATGTGGAATCTGCATGTGACTAGTGGAGGCAGCTTGTTAGGTTCTGGGGATGTCATAATATACCATGGCCTTGCAGGTTAGGCATTGCAATCCTACTTCATGGATGAGATAGCTGAGGCCCAGAACCTTGTCTGATGATCACAGTCATAGAACACAGAAATGACGACCAAAGTCAGATCAGCAGCCCGCAGGTTGCAAGCAGAAACCGAACATGGCTGCTGCGTCAGGCTGTTTCTGATGACCAGGGGCTGGGATGCTAAACCTCCTCTAACGGGAAAGCTTGTGGGGCTGGTTGAGTGAGACCTGCAACTTACATTCTGCATTTCTTGGCACATTGGCCTTTCTTCCACTCAAGAAGATGGATGGCACCAGAAGTCAACTAGGACTGTCTGATGGAAGGATTTGCTGTGATGAGTTCTTCATGGTCCTCATTTTTCACCATTTTTTTTCTCTCTCTCTCTCTTTCAGGGACAATCTGTCAGATGTCAGAGTGTCTTTCCTCTGTCAGCTGATCTCCCAGCACTTCAGTGACTCTGGAAGTTCTGCAAAAGCCTCCATTCAAGCAGGCAGTTCTAGCTTTGCTCTTTCCTCCTTCCCATACAAGTAGGCAGGTCGTAGGAGGGCTATGTACATTCTTTTTTGACCTATTTGGCCAGCGATCTGAGGAGAGGAAGCTCCTAGAGCATCCTATCAACATCTCCTTTCTCTGGCTTTTTAAAAGCATCAAATGATGCTGACTGGCTCCTGGATCAAATGTGAATTCAAAGCCACAGCTTAACTACATTTGGGGGAATGACTGTTGGGGGTGGGTGGGTTTGGAGAGCTTGGGGACAACCCTCCCCCCTTTTCTTTCTGCTTGCCAACTTACAAAGGAAAGAGTGGCAGCATTCTGGAACAGATGGCAACAACAGTTGTAGATGTATCAAGAAAGAAGTTGGGCTGCCTACAGTTGTCCTCTGTGGTTTTTTGGAAGATGAAAAGACAGAAGAGTCAGGCTGTCTACTGAAAACCCAATTATCTTCAGTTACCCTCCCTCCTCTTCCCAGCCAGGTGTGCGTTCTCCCTCTTCTGGCTCTGCCCCACTTTTCTCCTTTGTATCTGTCCCTGGCACTCTTCTTTCTGAATCTTACATTGAAACAGACCTGTGACACCACCTGGATGGATTGTGGCCTGACAGAAATTCAGAGTACTTTCTCTTCTGGTTTTGACCCCAAGCTTCCCTGACAAATAGCATGTGATTTGCGCTACTCCGGGTGTACTGAGTCCCAGGTTCCCAGGTGCTGTCAACCTACATCACGCACATCCCGAGATGGAGTTTGTCATTTGGCCAGTGACGTCCAAGAGTTGAAATAGATGTCATGGAGCCACTAGCAATGGAATGTTCTTTAAAACAGTGTTGCAAGTAACTTTTAAACAGCTTACTTTTGTAAAAATCACAATTCAGGATGCTTTGTATACATAATTTAGCTCACCTTCTATCTCTCTGAGATGGGTGTTACTCCTGTTTATAAATAGGTACAGTGAGGCCCAGAGAGATCAAGTCAATTGCCCAAGGTGGCAGAGGTAATTAATGGCAAATCCTTATTTGAACCCAGGTCTATCTAACTTCCCAGCCTGAATTGTTGTCTGATTTGATGCTATTCAAGCCATGACGATGTTTCAAACAGTATGTTTCTAAAAAACATTCAGGAGTGTCATTGAATCTGTAACTGGCAGACCAGTTCCAGAAAACCAGATCTAATTTTTGATCTTTGCCATTTCACTTACCCAGCTGTTCTGAGGCTCCCTCCTGTACTATCTTCTGCGACACTAAGCTTCTGCCAGGCCGGAACAAAGTTCATTCTGTTACTTCATGCAAGTTGCTAAATAGGGCTGGCACCCGGCCCTCAGTTGTAGTCTGTGACCTTTGCAAAAACAGCCGGACAGATGGAGCAACTGCTGAGTAATGGTGGCTTTGGCTGGGATTTGTGGTTATTTGGATGAACCTGTAGTTAGGGTCCTGATTTCATTTCTACCTGATTTTCATCTCCGCCTGTCTAATCAGTACCTAGATGCACCGGGGGCGGCATGCAGGGGTAGCTGTGAGCGTGAGCACAAATAGCCTGGTGCCCCAAAGGTTTATTCTGGTTTTGAGAAGGGAGAACTGCGTGATGACCATACACTATCTGGTAGGTCTGGGCAGAAGTCGAGCAAGGGCACCACTGAGAGGGGGACTGACCGAGGCCCAGGACAGAAAGGGGTTTCCAGATGAAAGCCCTGCCAGTCAGCCCATGAGAAAGAATTAGGTGATGAGGAGGAGCTGAACTTTGGGGCTCACCTTCCAGATGGCGAGGAAATGGCAGCCACTGAGAACTGGAAGTGAGAGAGAACTGGGGTAGAGGAGGAACTGAAAGAGCCTTTGTATTCGTGGAGATTAGGGGTTTTAGGGACTTGAGGAGAAAACTAAAGATTAGTCCAGGATAGGTTGGGGATAGGGAGTGGCTTGATATCACCACAGAAGCCCTTGTGAGTCCACCAAGTTATCACTACTGAAGTTGACTTTCCAGCAGCCTTGACTACAATTTATTCCTCTTTTACTGGATTTTGTTGCCCTTTTTCCATGGCCCTCCCACTCCCACCCCCCAGGGCACAGTGCCAGGACTGTGCTGGTCCATCAGCTCAATAGGCTCTGTTTTCTGCACCTCCCTGGTCTATGGGGCTGATGTGTCAATGTGTAAGCTCACACTGAGTGACCAGCAATGGGGAGGAAGTGTGAAAGTAGCCTGGCAGAAAGGGCAGCAGGACCGTCTGGCTTCATGGAGGAGGTAGGTCTTGCTAGGCAAGCAGGGTTTACAAAGATGGGGACCAGGCCTCACTCACTGCGTGCTTATACCTTTCAGTACAGTATCAGCATTTAGGGAAGCTCCCTTGGGTCTCTTGCTCCCATGCCTTTCAGTTGGCTTTGTTAAACACATTTCAAAGGGACCTCACGGGCAATCCTCCCTGCTGCCCAGTATACTGCACAGCACCTAGCAGACGCCCAGGCGGATTTGCTGGTATAGAAATGAACTTCAGGCCAGGAGTTTGGCTCAGCAGCTTAAGCTCCTGTCTGGCAGGCGTGAGGCTGTGAGTTCGATCTCTGGTGCCGCAAAAAAAAAAAAAAAAAAGAGATAGAAATGAACTTCATTCTTAGAGCCCATAGTTTGGTGAACAGGGGTGCCTGGGTGGTATCTGCTGCTTAGATTTTTGAATACTGCTTGTTGCCTCCAAGTACTGAGCCTCCTGGTTGGATGTACATGCAGGAAAGTAAGTCCTGTGGTCTGAATTCCCCGGCGATTTTGCAGAATCTGTTGAAATTAAAAATGAGTGAAGTACCCTAGTAGAAATGGAGGCAGTGGCAATAGTGTGAGTTCGTGCATCCCTGAATCTCTCATCTGCCTGAGTGGGAACCACTTACAGGCCCATCAAGTGGGTGGAGCTGGGAAAGGCAAGCCCTTTGTACTGTATATGGGAGTTTAGGAATCCTTAAAAGGCAATGAGATAGAGTGTTTTGGCAAGGGATAAACACCCCACTACTTCTTTGAATGAAAAAGCAGCGTCCCTGCTGGTTGTGACATGAGCCTGTAATCCCAGTACCTAGGAGGCTGAGGCAGGAGGGTTCAAAATTTGAGCCTAGCTTCAGCAACTTAGTGAGACCCTGTCTCAAAATGAAAAGAAAATTATTTATTTATTTATTTATTTATTTTAAGAAAGACTAGGGCTGTAGGTTAATGTGAAGGCCTTGGGTCAATCCCCCTACTCCTCCCTCCAAAAAAAAAAAAAAAAAAAAAAAAAAAAAAAGAAGAGCAACAGCATCTGTTTGCTTTATGGAAAAATACACAAGATCAGTGCTTTCCAAGAGTGACCACGTGGAGGGTGGTAGGCAACCTGCAGGGAGAGCACAGCTGGGTCCAGCAGGTGTATGTCTGGCAGTCATGACCACCAGGGAGCAGGTACAATGTGTCTGGTACTTTCCAACACTTCAGATGGTCTCATTACATTGTCACACAACACTGTGACTCTAATGAATGACTTTTAAAGATAACGAAGGCACAGTGAGGTTAAATAATTTGCCGAAGATGATATTGTGACAGGGATGAGATGCTAGGCCTGCAGATGCCCCATGGGTTACTTAAATGCGGGGTAAAACTTTAGCATCTCTGCCTTCACTTCAGTACTTTTTTACCTTAAAGCTTTGGGACAAAGCCCTCCTCTGCTCTGTGAGGCAGGTTAAGCATTTGCAAAGTGTCCCGGTACAGGGTTTCTTTGCCCTAAATTTACATAACCTATCCCATCTCCCTTCAAGGCAGGAGGACATGGTGGGGAGAGTAGTTGAGGCAATTTTCAGGGTCCGCAGGGCCACGTAATGTTTTCTATAAAAAACCCAAAGCTTGGCCGGCCCTTTCCAAGCTAGATCTCGAATCTTTTTATCTGTGCTTCCCAGCAGGGAGCCATGGTGATTAAAGCTGGAGTTACGGACAGGTGACCTAGTCTGGTCTGTTGGGACCCCAGGAACCACGGATTTTGCCCCAGAACTCCAGAACCAGAAGTGCAGAGACCTGGATCGACACGCAGGTAAAAAGATCCGAAACCCACGCTCTTGGTCATGATCCTGGGTTCCATCTTTCATTATAAACAAGTCTCTGAAAAACTTTTGATCTCAAATGTTGCCTCAGCCACGGGATCCCGTGATTCTGTGTCACCTGGGAGAGGTGAGCCCGCGGGAGCGCGTCCTGGCTCGGAGAGTGCGGGGGCCGCGCTGAACCCCAGGTCCGACGCACGTGGTCTGCGCGGGCCCTTCCGGCGCCCCGGGGGACGCGGCTGATGAAACGCGGCCTCCCAGCGCGACTGGGCCGCGGGCCGGGGAGCAGCGCTCCCTCCGGGCTGGGGCGAGTCTAGCGGACACCTCCTCCCGTGAGGGTGACGAAGCACGCCTGCAGGCTCGGGGGCGGGCCCCGGAGGGCGGCGCTGCGCCCCGGGGGCGGGCTGCGCGGGCTGCGGAGCGCGGAGGCTGCGGCGCTGAGGGGTGCGGTGCCCCCGACCTTCCGCGTCCCCGGGCGGCGGCGGCGGCGCCGTAGAGGCGGTGAGTGTGCGCGCGCCCGTGCGCCCGGGAACGCGGGTCGGGGCCGCGCGTTGCCCGAGGCTCGGCCTGGTTGGCGCTAGAAGGCCGGGGTGGCCCGGGCGCCGGCGTCCAGGCTGCTGCGCGCGCCTCTGGGCCCCTTCACCGCGGGTGGCTGTGGCAGCTGTTCTCCCTGGGGCGATTTCTGGGGTGAAGGAGACTCCTGCATCCCTGTCCCAGGCAGCGGACCTGCACAAGACCGGAGGGCAGAGACAGGGGCAAGAGCTGGCTGGCCTAGGCCGTCCACGATGGGGCATCTCCGGCCTCAAGGAACGGGGATTTCAGTTCTGGCTTGCTCAGGGTGGCGCCGTGATTTTGGATAGTTCACTTAGTTTTCTGGGAGTTAGTGTGCATACCGGTAGAAAGGGGAGTTCTGCTCTTCTCTCTCTAGGTTTTTCCACCGCAAAACTTCGGTGACAGGTCCTCTTACGGCCTCTTGATGGATTACCGGTTTTAAAAAACGAAACGGAACCAGGCTGGGGAGGAAGAGTGTAGTTTCTCTTTCCCTCTGAGGAATCTCAGGCGGGCACATAGTTGCTGGGGAATCTGGGCAGCCAGGCAGAGAGGAAACGCTCTGGGGAGTTGAACCTGCGTGAGGAGGTGGAGGACTGGAAAACTGGGCAAAAACGCAGAATCCCCAAATGGAGCTCGGAAGTCTAGACCGTGCGCAGTTAGTGGTCGGGTCTCAAGGCTCCGCTCTGCCCTGGTCTCTGCCTGCACCCTGGTGCCTGGCACTCTCCCTGTGCTGTCTCCAGGCTGGAGCAGAGCTGAGGAGGATGGGGTCTTGGACATCTAGAAGGGTAATTAGTCAGGTCCCCTTGGGGTCTTGCCATCACCCCTTCTGCGGCCTTTGGGTTGGAAGAGGGGCTGGCTGCAAGGTGGGCGTATAGAAAATCGAGGTGACTGGGCACAGTCCCAGCTGCCCTAAAGGGCCCATCTTGGCTTTTGATCTGAACCTGTACCTGCTTGGCACTGGCTGCGCTCACCTCTACCTTTGCCAAGCCCAGAAGCCTCCTCTTCTCTCTGTAGCCTGCAGAACCCGTCCCCCACCCCAGGCTGCTCCTTTTGACTGCCTTGTTTGGTCCTTGTCTGCTTGGTAGTTCTGGATGAGTCCATCTTTCCCAAGCAGATGGATGATCCCCAGTACAGAGAACTGAACGGGGATTTCAGATTGTATCTCTGGTTTCAGTAAAAATAGGGGCAGCTATATTCTTTCAGTGATTGCTGTTTTCCCAGTACTGTACTGAGTGATTTACCTGTGTGAACGCTGACCTTTGCAACAGTTGAAGGTTACTGTCATTATCCCCACTTCTGAGGAAGGATATTGAGACAGAGAGAAGTTCAGTAGTTTGCTAAGGATCACCTAGATGGGAAGTGGCAGGACCGGGCAGGTTACTTTTTAGCCATTGCACAGAACAGCCTCGGGTGAATGAATAAAGTCTGTTGATTGGGACTTCGTGGAGCCAGTTGCCTTTGGTGCAGTCTGGAAGACCTCAGACCTGTGCGACTCCAGCTTGTGCAAGGTACTTCCTCGCAGCTGGGTCCCCCAGGAATCTGTGGGGCTCCAGTACAGCTTCTCTGGCTACAGGCTCCTAGCTACGATGTCCCTGGGTTCTTCAGAGCTTGGAGGCACAGGTTCTGTTGCTTCGTGGGCCTAGCAGGTGATCGAATGAAGCTGAGAAGGGCTTCAATGCTTATCTGTATCTTTTGGGGGTACAAGGTAAGAGGAAGGAAGTGAGGCATGCTAAGATTGGCTGGTAAGTGCTCAGTGGACTTGAGACTGCCGTGGCTAGGTGAGGAGAAGACGCTGCCTCCCCAGGGAAATATCTTAGGCTGCCTGGAATTTGTTTCTAGATCACACCTGAACATGCAGTCTCTTCTGACTTATTCTGATTCAAGGTATTTCCAGAACCAGTCTCAGAGGCAACCAGACCAGGCTGGTCCAGAGTGCAAGACATGGAAGGTGTGAGCCTGGACTCTGGAGCCACATAGCTGGAGTTCTTCCCTGGCTCCTCAACTCATGGCTGCCCAGCTTATAGCAGGTCACATTCCAGCATTGACTCTCCATTTTCTTTCCTCTGAAATAGGGGGAGCATTTTGAGGAAAGGGGCCTGTATGATAGGCAGAATGCTAGATGTCATGCTTGTGTCGCCTTTGTCAAATCCCCCTAGCGACTGAGCCAGGCTGACGCCCCTACCCACCTTTTACAGATGGGAATGGCAAGGTTCAGGCTAGATTCTTTGATGGCGAATGTCACAGGCTATGTGAGTGGCTGAGCAGGAATTCAAGTCCAGGCATTTTGAGTCTGAAGTCTTCAGTTTCTTTTCTTTTCTTTTTTCTTTCTTTTTGCGGCACCAGGGATTGAACTCACAACCTTGCGCCTGTCAGACAGGCACTTAAGTGACTGAGCCAAACTCCCAGCCCTGGTTTTTTGAGGCAGGGTCGCACTGCGTAGCTCAGGCCGGCCTTGCGCTCGCGTTGTAGTCCAAGCCGGCCTCGAACTCGCAATGTTCCTCCTACCTCAGCCTCCCGAGTGCTGGGATTAAAGGTGTGTGCCACCACACCCGGCGCAAGTCTTCAGTTTCTTGATAATATCTTGTGGCTTTCTGGCTATAGAGTCTGGGCAAGTGTATAACCATTGTTAGTTTAAAAAGTCTTTTATTTATTCTTTTTTTCCCTTCGCTGAGGGCCCACCCTCAATTTGTTTAATTTGGTTTGGTTGCTGTCACCATCTTTTAATTCTTCATTTCTGAACAAGGGGCCCACATTTTTATTTTGCCCTGGGCCCCACACATCATGTGGCTAGTGCTGTGTTAAGTGTTGAGAGAGGCGGAAGATGGTGGGAGCATGGGGTTCAGCTTCCCCTGTAGGGGTCCTGACCAGTGACAGTGTCCTGGGCCTGGCTTGCTGTCAAGCAGATGTGTGCTGCCCAGATACTGCACGGCTTCCCCAGTACCGTGGCCGTGGAAGTAGATTCTGGGGGACTCTGGACAGGACTTTAAGCAGACCTGGGTGCCATTCCGGGGAACTCAGCCTGATTTTACTTGACAAAGGGAAATTCTCAGATTCCTAGGTGGACTCCTAAAAAGGGTGCAGTGTGCAAGCGGCCTGGAGATCCAGTTTTTCATCCGAGAGGCCCCCACTGCTATTGTTGCTGCTACTGGTGAAGAAAGTGGCTAAGGGTGATGCCCACCGTGCCGCGCCGTGTCCTGGCTCTGGAGGCTTCGAAGGCGTTTCTAAGACCTTTTAGAGCCAAATGCCAGCAAGACGCCTGGCTCCCCTTTCCCCTGGTTTCTTCTCCTTATACGTGACTGTTTACTGCTGCTGTTTCCATGTTAGCTTTGGCCACTTGGAAGCTCAAAACGAAATTCTTGGCTCAGGCCCAGCAGCGCCATCACATGTCCAAAAAGCAACCACAACAATGTGTTTTTAAAGAGCTAATCTCCATGTAATGCATCATTTGTTCCAGATGCTGCTGTATGTCCTTTTATTTAGTTACTTTTGGTGGTCCAGGAGATTGATTTCCTGGAGATCTAGCTACTACCCCAGCCCTGTTTTTTTAATTTTTTATTTTGAGGCAGAATTTCTCTAAGTGGCTAGATTTCGCAAGCCTGAGTTCTGACTTTCAGTCTTCCTGCTTCAGCCTCCCGGAGTGCTGGGATTATGGGTGTGACCACCACACCTGGCTATGCTTTGTGTCCTTTATTCCTGTCACTCTTTGCAGGGGCCCAGAGGCCCGGTGAGGAGAGTTTTTCGATTTGAAGAGGTGGAGGTCTGAGGTTAAAACCATGTGCCTAAGTTTCCATAGCTAGTAGTGGGGCTGGGATTTAACCTGGTTAGTCTGACTCTGAAGTCCATGTCCTTGAACACAGAACCCCACTGTCTCAGCTAGGGAAGCTGATTGCCTGACTGTTCAGGTATTTTTCTGACTTACGTTTCACACCCTCTGATGTTTTTCTTGTGTAGTTCGCAGTGTCTGTGGGAGGCTCCTTGAGACCCCGTGGTAAACAAGGCTCCTGTAACGTCTGTGCCTGTCCCCGGCCTGGTCACCTGGGGCCTCCTCAGTAAGGGAGCAGAAGCTCCAGACCCCTGTGAGGGGGACCTGGTCAGCCTTCCAGTGGCCCCCGGGGCTCTGGCGTAACTGACCTAGAGGAGATGTGAGACCAGAAGGGAAGTTCTTGGAGGAGGCTGGTGGTGCGGGTGGTGATTAGTTCCTCTCCTTCTCCCTCTAAGAAATTTCCTCAGCCCGGTCAGAAACACTGAAGTCAGCATAAAGACTCTGGTGCCCCTCCCTGGCCTTTGGTGACTTTGGCCTCAACTCCAAGTAGCCCAGCCTGCCCGGGCCTCCACCTGAAGTTCCTTCTCATGTTGTTTCCTGAAAGGGAGTGGAGCCCAGCTGACCGCTCTGGCAATGAACCACAGCTCCAGGAAGAAGTAGGATCCGCCGGGCTCCCGCCATGGCCTGTGAGCCGCAGATGGACCCGGGCGGGGCAGCCAGTCCGCTGCCTACCTCCTCCCCTGGCTGGAGCACCCTGCCTGCAGGGAGCCCTCCTCCGAGGTGGGGACAAGGTAAGGTCATGACCTTTCATTCTCCCTTCCCCTCTCCTTCCTGCTGATTTGGGCTCACATTGCATACTTCCGGGGCAGAGGAGGGGTGCAGAGAGAGCTTTCCATAGGGGTTGGTGGCTTCAGAATCACTTCTCTTCTTTTCTTCCTAGTGCTCTGTGTCCCCACCTCCCTTCGCCACTTGCCTCCCAACTGCTCTCCATTCCTCCCCTCTCCATGGCAGCAGGAGAAAGCTTTCTGAAAGGTGCATCCAGCGCACCACTTCCGCCTCAGTCTCTCTCACTGGGCTCACTGTGAAGCCCCATCATTCACCACCTTGTAAGGGCTACCTTAATGGCTTCTGCTACCCTTCGCCTGTTCTTTGCCCTACTCTTCTGCCACAGGGCCTTTGTGCATGCTGTTCCTTCCATTGTAGCGCACTTGCCTAGCAGTTGGGAATCCCTGGATTCCATCCCCAGCACCATTAAAAAAAGGTATAAGCTGCAGGAGGGCAGGGGCTTTGTGCCGTGCTGTGCGTGCTTGTGTATCTGCAGCACCAGCACAGGGATTGGCCCATTGCTGATGCTCAGCAAGTATTTTGTTGAATGAAGGAAGGAATGAGTGAATGAGTGAGTGAGTGCCTGGTATAGGCAGGGGGAAGCAGCGCTGCGAATTGTGGGGCGTCCACAGGAATGTGGCTGGTCACCTAGAAGGTTCGAATATCTACTGCTTAAAAACAAGGGTTTCTTTTATGCGTCCTCTAATTAGGGAAGCAGTTTATACACACACACATACAGCAGCGATGGAGCGAAGTGGTTGACCTTCAGGACTTTAAAGACTTTGCTCTCCTGATGTTCGGCAAGCCCGTTCTTGTTCCTTTGTAGGAAGTTGCACTGTCCTGTGTGTGTACGGCGCATGCATGTATTTTTCTTTGGTAGCTTTTCTTAGGCTAAGTGTAAAAACAACTATTTCTGAATGGAGGACTTGCTGTTCTCCTTTTAAGGGACACATTAGAAACAGTATTGCTGAGAATCCAGAACTCTTGGTTTGAAAGGTGGTCAAAGACACAGCGAGAGGTTTTTGCAGTGTTCTGCAAACACCTGCTGGGCAGAGAGCCTGGCTGGGGAGGGAGTCCAGAGCCGCTGCCTCCCCCTGGCTGTGCGGTGGGGAGCCAGGCTGAGACAGTGCCCCTTTCCACGTGAATGCCACTCCCTCAGGGGTCTCAGAAGAGTCAGGGAAGTTGGGGTGGAAGCCTCAGCCTGGTGCCTGGTGCAGTGTTAGGTTGCCATACCCAGGACCTGTTCCCATTCTCTGCCTTTATTTTCTTTCTGTCTAGTCTTTTTTTTTTTTTTTTTTTTGGTACCGGGGATTGAACTCACAACCTTGCGCCTGCCAGGCAGGCACTTACACCACTGAGCTAAATCCCCGGCGTCTGTCTAGTCTTCTTCATTTGCATACTCTTCCATTTCATCTTTTTCTTTTTACATTTGATCTTTATGAAGACACTTTTGATCCTTCTGGGATGGTGTGGGAGGATCAAAAAGAAAACACATGCAAATAAGTCACTGTTGGTTTATGGTAAGTTTTGAGTTCTGACCAGTTTGGTTTTCAATTATGAGAGCAACAGGCCAGTGATTTGGCACCTGTTTTGTGTATAATACTGCGGTTTTATCGTCTTACTGATGATTGGCAGTGTCCTCTGCAGTGGCCGTGACTGTCCTCTGGGGGAGGAGGCAGGCCAGGGATTTAAACTGCGTCTTTAAGTTTGTGATGTTTGTAACAGGCTGGACTATGATTGAAACCCCAAGGCTATTTGGCTGTGCTTTCTCTGCATCCCTCTTTCCCCCCCAAAGAGAGGAGGGAGAATGGAGAGGGAGAAATATAAACATCCTTTTGACAGGATGCAGACTTTCGAATTTTATGGAACCCTGAAAAGAACCCTACTAGCTGGTGTCATGGCACACGCCTGTAATTCCAGCACTCAGCTGACCCAGGTTAGTAGATCGTAAGTTTGAGGATGAGTTCTAGGTCAGCCTAGACTACATAGTGAGACCTTGCCTCAAAAAACCAAAACAAACAAACAAACCAAAATGATATCAGAATTCAGGATTGGGGCCCAAAGTCCTTTCATACTGACTTTTTTTTAGACAGGTTCTCACTTTGTAGTTCAGGCCGGCCTTGAACTCACTATGTAGCCCAGACTGGCCTTGAACTCAGGGTGATCATCCTGCCTCAGCCCTCTGAGTGCTGGGATTACAGGTCTGGGCCACTAGGCCCAGCTTCATATTAATTTAGTTATACATCAGACCTATGTGCTAGGCACTGGTCAGCTCCGGGGATTAAGTGAGGAACAGTCTTACATGAAAGTGCATAGTCTGATGGGGAAGGAAGATAGACCCTAACCAAGTCATTGCATACTTATGTCATGGAACAATTGCAAGAATGTGCGTTCATCTTTGATGCCGGTGAAGGAGATGAGCAGGAAGTTGTGAGTAGGTTGTAGGAGTTGATCTTCTTAGAGTTGTGAATGTTGCTGAGGGCCCCTGGGAAAGCGATCAGTCAGCTGGTATATAGAGCATACACAGGATTTAATCAGTAGAAGCTAGGTGGAAGTGTTCTAGGGAGTGGAAAAGCATATGCAAAGGTCCTGGGGTGGGAGAGAACGATACCTGTTCAAGGAGCAAAAGCAGCAGGTGTGGCTCAAGGTAAATCTGGCAGAAGGCTTTGTCTTCCTTTCAGCATGGTAAGAATGGTTCTTGTCAGCAGAGCTCAGAGGAGCTAGAGAAAGCTTTCCTTGAGGGATTGGTGTCATCTGATTTGTAGGCTGCTGTTATGGTTTATACATTGTGTCAACTTGAGAAGTCTAGCAGCTTAATTAAGTAACTCAGCAGCTCTACATCCTGGGGTATAGAGCACAAGCAGTTACCTGTTCATTGTGTCAATTTGAGAAGGTCTGAAGTTTAACTGAGAGACTCAGCAGGGAGCCAGGGGTCTTACTTTGTAAACATCCTCATCCTGTGCAAAGGAAGGCAAGGAGATTTGTGGATGCTACACCCACCCTGGGGTGGGGGTGTCCTGTGTACTATATAAGGAAGGAGAAGAAGCTTGCTCTTGCTCCTTTTACTCTGGCTGCTTTTGCTTGGCTGCTGCCTTGAAGTGTTATCCCAGTGCCATGCCACCCTGCACTGGAGCCAGCTGATTATGGACTGAAACCTCCAAAAACTGTAAGCTAAATAAACCTTTCCTTCCCCAATTTTGGGTGTCAGGTGTTTTGTCTGAGCAACGAGGGAAAAGTAACCAAGACAGCTGCTGTGTGGGGAATGCATTGTAG
The DNA here is from genome assembly GCA_004363535.1 of Dasyprocta punctata. Classification (NCBI taxonomy): domain Eukaryota; kingdom Metazoa; phylum Chordata; class Mammalia; order Rodentia; family Dasyproctidae; genus Dasyprocta; species Dasyprocta punctata. Next base: position 1,087 of record RJWM01025835.1, on the reverse strand, counting down.
GAGAAAGAGTAGGTGTGGAAAACCGGCCAAGAAGCCTACTGCAGAGGATAAAGGAGCCGTGAGGATGCCAGGAGGTGTGTGGAGCTGGCCATTTCGTTGGCCCCAGTAGCACGACTCAGTGATGGAATGAATGAGGCAGGGGTCACGATTGTGCTTGGAGGGCGGGGGATCCCGGGAAGGTGGAACCAGTTATTTGGGTTTAAATACTCTGGTATAGCTGGAACCTGGCTGATGTGACAGGCGCTTTGGGCCAGCGGAGAATCTATCTATGGCCCATTCCTATCTCATTGTGTACGTGGTGGCCACAGACAGTGTACGAGGGTGCGTCCTCAGGCGTGCACGCCCGGCATGGGATCCTGGTGTCTTGGGGCTGGTGTGCCCACAATTCCTCTGGCTGCTGACCACAGGGTCACATGGCCTCAGACGTGAGGGAAGAAGAGCACAGTGCTTTGGTCTGGAGGCTGAAGCAAGAGAGTTGGGCTTAGGGGATTTCAGGCCTTTCTCTCCAGCTGGCCTCATCCTACCACTGTAGGCAAGAGCCTTGGTAACTCTCATGACCAGCCGGTGTGTTTTTTGAGGGATAAAGACTTCATATGCTGGATGTGCTGGAGAAGTGCTTGGAGTTAGTTTGAATGTGCCCTCCCAAATTTTTGTAGGCGCTCCATTGCCACTGTCTTAGTGTTGAGATGGGGCCTCGGAGAAGTGACGAGGTCAGGATGGTTCTGCCTCCACTAGCATGGAGTGGGTTAGTTGAATCAAGAGTGGTTCCCAATAAAAAAGGATGCATTTAGCCCCATTTTCCTCTCTCAGGTGTGCGCTCACTTCTTCTGCCGCGTGATGCAGCCCCGAGGCCTTCACCAGGTACTGGCACTTTGGTCTTGGACTCCCTACATGTAGAACTGTGGGCCAAATAAACTTGTACTGTGCATGATCTACTCAGTTTGTGGTACATTCTGGTACAGCAGCAGAAAAATGGACTACCACAGAAGAGATTGCCAATAAGTCAGTGTATTAGTTTCTGACTCTTGCTTTAACAAGATGACCAGCAATTTGGCTCACATACTGGGTAAAAACCACAAATGTGTTT